>JAEIIG010008819.1:0-25171 GCA_018904695.1 Drosophila parvula | reverse complement strand
AACCATAAATCCACTTTATATAAAGCATATATTATAGCTTAAAAATAAATAAATAATCATTATAAAAAGCTTAAGACATTGATTACCCATACATCGGCCTTACATAAACCAAATATTATTTTTGGTTTTGGATAACTATTTTTTGTGGCTTTATAAATAAAAATAAACATTATTATTCCTATTGTAATAATGCTTTATCCAAGGCAATTATTTCCAAATTGTTTTAATCGCCCGGTTATTTATATTTAACTAAGCTCAGTATTTTCAGACAAAAGTAATGATAATTGTTTGTATATTTATAAGGAAAATAACATAAATACGTGTTTATAAAAACATTTCCATATAAATATTCCTTAAAATATAATTAAATGCAATACGTTATTTTAATATATATATTCAATACACCTTACATTAGAGCTGGAAAGAGATTGATGTTTAAGGCCGATATATCGATATTTACCTATGAAAACTTTAATCTATTTTTCAGCTCTAGCTAAGATACGTTTACCTTTATAAAATAATATTTATTTGAACACATTTACCCTTAAACTCCAACCACTGTGCAATGAGGCAGGTTAAATGAACAAATTGCCCCGAACGCCCTTCGTCCAGCCGGAAAGTTCTTTCATCAGACACCCACACACACATGCTCACCGGCTGGAGTTTTATACACATTTAATGAGACAATATTGAAATTAACATTATTTTTTATGATTTTGATTTTATAAGTAGGCACTTTGGGCTGTCATAAAAGGCCCGGAAAACGGATGCACAGGATGTTGGGATGTGCGCGCGTATACGTATTTATAGCCGGTCTTTTGGAAAATAAGGGAAATAATAAAACGGCGAAATGGCCCAAACAACGAGAGAGACGAGAGAGTGAGCTCGGGCTAATCCCAAACAAGATTGTCTTGCAGCTTCCTAGGCCATTCCGAGGACTAAAATTCTAATAAAACGTAAGCTGTGAAATGAATGGTCGTCGGTCTCTGGCGTATGAGTAATATCCCATCAATTTGTTCCGTTCAGATTATAATTCCCCTAATAAAGTCATGCATCAATTTAAATCAACTTGCTGTGGGGATCAGCACACGCCCAGGCCACACAGGACACCTCCCCGGATGGACATAAATTATATGCATACAATTTTAATGCGACCTGCCATGCACAGGACTCAGTGTGGCAATTTGGCTAAGTAGTGGCAAAGGCCACAGCCCGGCCTTTGTGCCGAACCGCAAACTGCCAACAATTGGCTGCATATTAACTGGGAATAGTTACTGTAAATACTATATATTCGATATGCGCATATATCTACACAAATATATACAATATATTTGCATAGAAGGGCAGCGGGATCGAATTTTGTAAATTAAATTAATTGCTTTGGCTGCAGGTTGTCAATAGTTACGCCGACTCCACCCAGGCGAACGATTTCAAAGTGGCTTAAAGCCTTAAATGCAATTATTGTAATTAGGCCGCATCAAAGTTAATTAAATTTCCGTTTATGAAATTCGATTGGATGTGAAATTATCAACGGAAATGGGGGAAAATATATCACTAGCCTGCGCCTCAAACGGGCCAATTAATGTGACAAAATATTGTCCTATCTTATCAATATCTAGAAAATGTAAATTATTTATACTTAAAACTATAGCTAATAGTTTGAAAATAAAGTTCATGCCTTGGTCTAGTCTTCTTTATATACTTTTTTGTTTTAAGAAATGAAATGAAGTGGTTGAAAATTTATTAAAATTATAGAAAAAAAGTTTTAACAAAATGTACAATAGATGGGATTACCCTTCAGTAAACTCACTTAAATTTCCCAAAGTCCCTGGCTCGATTTCTATTATTTTCCAGGGAGCTTTAAGGAAACATCTGCGAAGGCCACATATGAGATTCTCTATAAGCACATTGCTGTGGAAAAACTTTGCACACCGTGCGGTTTTTGCGGAGGAAAAGCCAGCAGATAAATTCAATGACATTGCTGCAAGGACCCCGCCACGCACTCTCACGTTCATAAATGTAATGCAATTTCGAGTTGAACTTTATTTAATTGAGTATTTCGGTGTTAAGGTTGTCCCGCCGCCACAAAATCTCACAGGGATTCCAGCGCAGAGCAGACATGTCAGTTTTATGAGAATAGTTGGAGCTTTGTCGAAGTTTGCGTTTAATTTCTAGCAGCACCGACGACGGCATCAGCTCAAAAGCTGCCAGGAATCCCATTCCACACCCGCATTTTATGAAGCATCCCTGGCAACCGTGTGTAATTTGCTCAAGTCTATATAATATTAATCTGTTCAACAGAATATATATCCTCGCGATTGGATTCTCATCTGAAGCTGAAAAGTGTTCCATTATTATTGCAATTGGTATTCCGTGGCAGTAGTAGACGACGACCGACTGCAAGCGGATTGCAAGTGCATCAGTGTGTAATGTTGGCCATAAATAGCCGGAGCAACTTGTGGTAGGGCCATAAAAAATGCTCAACAATAAATAAGAAAGAGGAAGAATGAAGGCGGGCCCCGACTATAAGATGTCCTAGTACTTATTGCCTTGTATAAAAATTTGTTTCCTTGAAAGCATCGATAACGCCCAGCCAAATATCGAAGTTTTCCCATCTCTAGTATATTAAAATTTTGAAAACTTGTCGAGATGTTGTAACTTTTCCAAAGTGTCTTGCGTTTTTCTTCATAAAGTTATTTTAAAGTGAGATAAAGCGAGCCTTATTCATTTACAATATTATTTAAATTAAGTTTAAAGGTTTTTCTATATTTTGTCGATATACTTTTCGTTTACTTTCATTTAAATAAGAATGTCCTTGAAATATAATACAAAAGTTCCTTCCCTTTTTCATAATAGATTTTTCAGATAAATACAAGTGAAAATTATTCCCTTCCAATATTATTTAAAATACGTTTTAATCCGCATCAATATTTAATCCACATTTTGCCATTTTCCTTAACAGTTGCATGTTAACTTTTTTATAATAAAATCATCTAAAGTGAGATGGTTTGAGAATGTTAATTACTTAACTCTATTTCTGTCACGGAAACCAATGTGTACAATCTGCAGGATCCACCATAAATTATCCCTAACAAGTTAATCCTAATAACTTGCACTTCCTAGTCTTCTTAGCTGAACTTTCTCGATCCGAATATACCCTTTCTCTGTTGTGAAAAACGTGACATACCCCAAGGCGCTCACATGAGTTTATTATGCTGTACAAGGCATTATCTTCACATGCTCTCCGGTCCGCCCATGTGTGTTGGTGTGCAGTGGAGCAGCGGTTTATTTATGCTCATAATGCTGCGCAATGAATAATTATGCAAATGGGGCCGGCTTATGGTCAAGTTGCCTTGGTCTTGTCTCCATGTAAACTAGTTGCTTCCCAGAGCCCACCAACAAATTGCAAGATTCTACAAAATTTGTGGGGGTACGCGCGCTGTGGCTGAAGCATAAAAAACCTTGTCATTTTCCAAGACAAATTCTCAAACGTCAACTGGCAAAGAAAAATAATTATCAACGGAGGGGATAAAAAATGCTAAGAATACAAAGAAAAAGTGAAACTTCCTCTCGCGCCTGCAAAACTTTTGTTGGGGATAACTTTCTCACTCCATAGGAAAAACACATCCCTTGGCTATTTTCCTTGGCCCAAACGAACCCAACTTATAAAGCTTATAAAACTTGGGACCAAAGTCTGGGCCGGATCAAAGCTTAATCGCTGGCCGCTTTATAAATCAAATCTGGGAATCAAAACAAAAAGTTTCGCCCTGGACAAGTCGAAAGATTTCAAATATGTATTTGAGCTCGGCTGCATAATATTTATTATCTCACAGCTGTTGACTGGCGAATAAATCAATATCGTATTAACTGCTTAGGCGGGCCGACGAAACTTTTGCCTAAATACCGCCTCCCCCGGAGCACATAAATAACGAGAATGTCAAAAACTTTTCGGCCCCTCAGCTGCGTCATCCGTTTCGTCCTGTTTCCCGGCGGAGTTGCTGTTTTTCCGCTGGACAACGAGGCAGGCGAGCCCTATATCGGCGCCTGTCACCAGCACCGCTCCTACGGCTGATGTTTCGCCAATTACTTTCGATTAACTCAAGACATTTGCGGTGAAGTGCACTAAAATTAATTAAATAAATCCCCCCTCGCCTTGATTGATTAATGGTGCATGCGAGTTTTAATTGAAAAATCTGCAGTCGATTAATGAACAAATTGCAATCGAAGTTTCTCTTTTTTTTATGTGTTTTCAGTGTTTTCTACTGACGCGTCTGAAACTTCAGCCAGAAGCCGTTCTTTGGCTTCAGCCCGTGACCCACAATGTCCTCCAGCATATTTCTGCTGGTCTTTTCAGCAGGTGTCAGCTTGAAATTCAACAGGAGCTTGTAGACAATCGACTTTATCTCCATGAGGGCCAGCCGATTGCCAATGCAGTTTCGGGGACCCACACCAAAGGATAGGAAAGAGCTCGGCTTCAGCTCATCCCGTCGCTTCTCGGCGAATCGCTCGGGATCGAAGGTCTCCGGCTCCGGGAAGTTGGCAGGATCATGATGCAGCGAGAAAATGGGTATCTGCAGGACATCCCCTTTTCTTGCGGAGAATAGTAACACCCCGTTGTCATCACACAAATCGATATCATTGCAGCACAATCGATCCGTGGATATAGCCGGTGGCCATTTACGCAAACCCTCCAGCACCACCATGTCCAGATACCGCATCTTGGTTAGCTTGTCATAGGTCAGAGGTTGGCCATTTAGCTCCTGATTCACGGCCAGGATCTCTTCGTACAACTTATCCTGCACTTTGGGATTCAGGCAGAGCTCGTAGGTGATGAAACATAGGGACGAGGATATGATCTCGAAGCCGGCGAAGAAAAATAGCAGGCACTGGGCCAAGAGGTCCTCGTCGGTAAACTCCTTGTAATACCGAGCATCCTTCGTCTGATCTTTGAGCTCGGCGTGCCTCTGTTGTTTGGCCTCCAGCAGCAGGTGGATCATGTCGGGTCTGATCACATTGTGCTCCTGCCGGTACTTCATCGCCATCTTGACCAGACTGGCGAAGTAATCGGTCTTGGCGGTGTCCAGCACCTGGATGCGGAGAAGCTAGAATAAATATACAAAAAGGATATGTTACAAATGAATGGCAGAAAATATCTTTAAATCGATACGTAGCGATATTTTAACGAACCGATATACATACATATAAGTGTGATACATCGATATAAGAGACTAATAAATAAAAAACATGTGTCCGATATTTTTTCGATTATAATGATATTATGTAGTTTACTGCGATATTGTTCGATACTTCATACTACATTAAATTAATATAATCCATCTTTATTTTCGATCTGGTAATGAACGCCATAGTATTGTTGACTTTTATTGAACTTTTCCTGTTGATATATGTATGTACATACATATGTACATACATAAAACCCTATTGAACTTTTCCTGTCGATATGTGTACAATCCTATTGAACTTTTTCCTGTCGATATATGTACATCCCTAGCGTTGCATAAGCCATCGGTGAATCAGGGGAAATGTATTGTTACTTTAAGAAAAAGTGTAACATATAACAAATGGTAACATTAACAAGTGGTTGTTAAATAAATGCCATTTTTTAAACAGTACAATCTCTTTGGCTATTTTGTTATAAATGACCTTAAAAAGAAACCTTCTTCAGCAACACAATAAATGAATTTATTTAACCGAAACGAATGAATATATGAAAACAGAAAAAACACATCCGGAGGATATCGATGACGGAACAATGGGCCAAGTGTCAACACGAATCCCCTATCGGCGGGAAAATCTCCTGAGAGATTCGTGTGACACCCGGCAGGAACAGCTCCATTCATACGCACCTTCATTAGTCGGGGAACCAGGGCATGGAGCATGGCCTTGACCACCGACCAGCCGCTGAAGCCGGACAGAGATTGGCCAATGCGGAAGAACTCGTTATCTTTGCGCCTGAACGAGTTGACGCTGAGCCCGAAGGCGACGGTGGCAATCACATCGTTGGCGAAGCGCGTAAAGTAATCCTTCATTTCCAGGTCGATGCCCGCGGCACTGCCGGATTGTAGCTGCTCCCGGATGTACAGCACGCCCTCGACGCTGCAGGCATGGATCAGGTCGTACATGACCCGCATCTTGCTGCCGGTAAAGGCGGGCGTCAGTATATTGCGCATCTCCCGCCAGCGGCCATCCCGCAGCGAAATCAGACTCTTGGACAGTATCGATTCCTGCATATTGTTATTCATCTGATGGTGATTGACAAAGTGATCGAACTCCTTGATGCCAATCAGCTTAATGAGCTCCGGATCGCGAACAAAAAAGAAGGGATCCCGCAGGGCATATACGCCATAAACCGGGGATCCCGAGTACTGCAAGTGCAACTGGATCATGTATTTCAGCACCGGCATTCTACCAAGCATTCCATGGATGGGTATGTTGCCAATTAGGGGCCAGGGCTTCTCATAGGGCACGCCCCTCTCCCGGAAAACATCATACTTGGCCACCGACCATTTATAGAGCAATGCGAGCAACACAATAAACAAAGCGACCGCCGTGATCCACTGATCCATGATGTCATAGATTGCCGACGCAAACTTAATTGAACTGGCAAAGTCGAGAGGCGGAAAGCAACTGAATAGAGAACAGAGAATACTACATATTATTATTATTAGAAAGAGATAAGAATTACCCCTGAAAAGCTGTCCAAAGCATTTAATACAAGCTTTTCCTATCTGCCGATCACTTACAGGTCTGTTTTAACATGCTATCTTAGTTCGATAAGCCGTATCTACGATTTATATGCTAATTACACTAACTATATTTAATGTAGAGAGCCTAAAGTGCAGCAAAATTATCAATAAAACACATTAGACAGATTACCGTTGATTGGTTTCGCATATAATCGATTCGATTGCAATAGAAATGAAAGCACCTGCTGGTTTCATAATTTATTTAATGAAAAATGACAGGATAACTGGCAACTGTTTGGCCCTTTACTCCTCCTTTTCCTCGTATGTTTATAATTTACAAAGGGAATCAATAGGAGCCCCTGAAAAGCATCAAAGAAATTCATATTTTCAATGGCAAAAATATTGCAAAATCATTGGCAATTTAGGCGGAAATTGCAATCAAATAAGAACCAGCTGGGAGTCCATGCAAGACGTGTGTTAGAAATAAAATATGGCAATAGTTTCAGCTTAATACCCTGATATTTATACGGGATAGTATCGAGATTTATATACGTATATAAAGAAAAACATAAATACAAGGTTTCATTTGAATTAATTAATTATACGTTAATTGCATATCCATTATAGATCTATAAAAGGTATAGCAGGAAATATCGATATCTGACGCGAAGGAGGATAAAAAACTCGATATCTAAAGGTTGCGATATATGTGCGATAAATAGCACATATTTTTTCGATATATCGGACTGTTCCCAAAAAGAGACTAACTAAACTATTAGTAATTATTAAAATAGGCTATCAAAAATGTAAAGATGTTTTAACAATAATAGACAAACCAAAAAGAAGTGTGTTAATGAATGAAACAATATTCGATATTTTAAAGTCAAATAATAAATGTCATAAGATATATCAATACGATGTTTTCGATATAATTTTAAATATCGCGTTTATCGATATATTATACTGTACTTTTCCAGTCGCTTCATTTTCCGCATAAACTTAAACAACTAATATACCTTATCAAGAGTAAAGGCAACTAATATACCTTATCAAGAGAGTACAATTCTATGTGTCTCCCCCTTGGTTAACCCTATAAAAGCTTTGAATATAAGTGGAAAACCTCAGAATTTCATTGGAAACTCAAGTCAAGTGATTAGCCATGTTCGAGGACATTCAGTTGATTTACATGAACATCCGGATCCTGCGCTTCTGGGCCCTTCTCTATGATGACAATGTGAAGAAGTATTTGTGCATTGGACTGGCCACATTCCACATCTTCACCCAGGTGGTCTACATGATGAGCACCACCGAAGGTCTCATCGGGATAATCCGCAACTCCTACATGCTGGTCCTGTGGATCAACACGGTGCTGCGCGCTTTTTTCTTGCTGCTCGACCACGACAGCTACGTGGCCTTAATCGATAAGCTGACCGAAGCCTATTACGATCTTTTGAATCTGAGGGATGGCTACGTAACACAGGAGTTGGATCAGCTGAACCGGGTTGGTCAACTGATGGCCAGGGGGAATCTATTTTTCGGCCTACTCACCTGCGTGGGTTTTGGCCTATATCCGCTGTCCTCTAGCGAAAGGGGTGGGCTACCTATTACTTTGTTTTCTCTTCAAGAAATATTATTATAAACATATAACGATTTTTATATTTACAGTTCTCCCCTTCGGCAGCCGGATTCCTGGCCTCAATGAGTACGAGACCCCTTACTACCAGCTATGGTATATCTTCCAGATGATCATCACCCCCATGGGCTGCTGCATGTACATTCCCTACACCAGTCTGATTGTGGCCCTGATCATGTTCGGGATTGTGCGGTGCAAGGCTCTGCAGCATCGCCTTCGCCAAGTGGCCGCACGTCATCCGTTCGGAGAGAGAGACAATCGGAAATTGCTGGAGGAGATTGTCGAATGTATTCGCTATCAGCAAAGCATTATCGAGTATATGGATCACATCACTGAGCTGACCACGATGATGTTCCTATTCGAGCTGCTGGCCTTTTCGGCCCTGCTTTGCGCTCTCCTTTTTCTGCTAATTATTGTGAGTTTATGTTATAAATCGATATAATATCGGAAATATCATGATGATATCGAAAAAAAATCGATTAGAATTTGTAAACAACGATTTCATCGATGTCTTAATCATAGTTTACAAATTGTAAACGATATATATATATATCCTTCTAATCTATACTTAGAGACGCAATCGAAGTTTAAAATATTAAATCGTTTCACTATACGTATAACTTATACTTTGTATTCCAAGATAAATCTATATGTAATGTTGTTTTAATTACAAATCGATTTAATTATGGTTTACCAATTCTATGAAGATGTTTTGAATAATTTTTAAATGATCAAGATGGGCATCGATATAATACAGTATATATCTATACTTTCGATAAATATGGTTTCCATAATGTACTAATAAGAACATCTTATCTACCAATATATCGACATTAAAAACTTTTCCAAATTATATTATATTATATTATATTATTATAATAATAACTATATTTAATATTTTTATTTTCGTAGGTAAGCGGCACCGGACAAATAATCATCGTCTGCATGTACATCAACATGATCCTGGCCCAGATTCTGGCCCTTTACTGGTACGCCAACGAGCTGAGGGAACAGAATCTGGCAGTGGCCACAGCAGCTTACGAGACGGAGTGGTTCACCTACGAAATTCCTGTGCGCAAAAACATAATTTTTATGATGATGAGAGCCCAAAGGCCGGCATCGGTAAGTGAACTTTAAAATGATGAAATCATAAAGTAATATAATAAAGCCTCACTACACTTTATTTAACTGAAATATTTACAGATACTCCTTGGTAATATAAGGCCGATTACCTTGGAGCTCTTTCAGAATCTCCTGAACACAACCTACACATTTTTTACGGTACTGAAACGAGTTTATGGCTAAGCCGAGGATACATTACGGGTATATACTATATTTTATTAATCACTTTTAGCGCGACATATGCAACCGCTCTCACGATTCTCTTTTAATGGAAAACTCTGCACACTATCGAGCACATTTTACAATTGAATAAATCATTCTATAACAGAAAACGAAGTTTTTTTTCACTAAATAAAGCCAAAATTGCTAGATATTTTCGTATGTATTTTTTTTTTTTACTTTTCGGACCATTTGCGGTTGCTGCGTATTTCACGCTGCACTAGCCATTTTTTCATGGGAAAATGAATAAAACTGAATACAAATAAAGGAAAAAAACAGCAAAGGTGTGGCAAGTACGCGATAAAAAAATTTGTTTGCTGAAGTTGTCAACGAACTTTTTTGCTACCGCGCTGCCTGACTTTGACTGGCAGTCGCCTAGGTGCGAAAACAGCGAGTCTGCAGAATGCAGAATGCAGCCCCAACAGGCGGTTGTCAGCCAAGGAGGGCAAGGGGAAACATATGTACGAGTATTTCAATTTGCCCCCCCAGCCCCGTGCAGCAAATCAGGTTCATTACAATAATGGCCATGGAATTAAAGTGCGATTCAACTTGGATTTTCTATTGTCAAACAAATAATTGAAATAGCACGAGAAGGGCAAAAAAACAATTGAGTTATTACAATGAATAACTGAAACTATAATTAATGGAAAAACCTAGATTATTTAATTTTTGAAATGTAATTTAATTAGGTACACTTTTTAATGCCACTCATTAATGTTTTCTTTCTGGCAGCAACCACAAAAGTGTTGTATTTGCACAACTTATCAGCTTATTTCTAATTGTATTTGCGAAACAAAGCAACTATTTATTGACACATTTAATGGCAATGATTTTATGAATCAATATGTGTGTTGTATAAATAGTTCAGTTAAAATTTAAATAGGAAAAACTCTGTGCTGAAAACTTAAAACTTAGTTTCTTTAAGTAGAATCATTTTTATAAAGTTTATTCGTTACACTAAATAGAGAAAAAAGCGATTAGGAAAAGTCAAAACTATTATATACAATTTTTCTAGTTTTTTTTATATAATTTGGTCTTTCGAACCGGATAATCAACGTACAAAGCCATTTAAATCCCCTTACAATCTGAAAAAAATCAAAGATTTCCAAAGAACATATCCTTATTATTTCATAAGGAAAATTTATATAAAGTCCACCGTACCAAATTCTTTTTTATATTAAATAAAAATGCATTAAAAGCACCCGCCTCCATTGTTATCCTTCACTTTTATTTATACAATTAATGTTAGTATCCGTAGATCTGCAGGATGAACCAGTTCCAATCAGAAGAGTCCCTGCAGACTGGGGCTGGCGTAGATCTCGTTGACGGAGCACAGGTTGACGAAGACCGGATTGTGACCGCTGCGACAATCGGTGCCGGGTCGGTCGCCGCTCTGGTAGACGGGGGCATTGACATCGTCCGACCGGTCAAAGTTACACGTCATGTACTGGTGGACACTGGTCACCAACTGGCCAGACTCGTTGGTAGTGTTACGTGTCTGCCGGAGGATGCCGCAGCCCACATGGGTGGTGCTGTCCCGGACGAGCTGTGTGAAGTAAGCAATGCACTTGCTGATCCGCAAATGGAGAATTCTGGTGAGGAGAATTCGGATGCGATTCGAGGGTCAGCGATGCTGGTGCTCCGCGGAGCACTAACATACCTGTTGCTGGGCGGGCTGAAGGCGAGGATGTCCCGCATGCTGCACTCTTTGTACTCGGCGAACATCTGCTCCAGCGTCGCCTTGATCACCTCGTCCTCGGAATGGTATTCCACTGGAACGCTCGCCTCTGGATGGGGATTGTCTAGGTTTTCGTTGGGATTCTGGACCGCGGCACCCTGCCAGCCGCCCTCGGCCACCACCTGGGCCACGTTCCGGAACTGCTCGCTGTTCCGGCAATAATCGTTGACCAGGGCGCAGCGCTTTACGTTCAGCTCGGCGAAGCTGGCCAACTCCGGGTCCCACTGCAGCGTGGCCATCCGGGTGGCCGGGCTGAAGCCCAGGAAGTCGCCTCTCGCAATTCTATCTCGATACTCGTTCAGCTCGTTGAGGATCATATTGCGGCGGACCGTGGTTATCCGCACCACGTGCGCATCCGGACTGCAGGTGTCCGCCAGCGTCTGCAAACAGGCTCAAGATCAGGATGGAGGATCGATCTAAGTGCTGTCCCATACTACCCCAAAGTTATTGCAGGCTATGTGCTTCTCGGGACCGGGACACAGGGTCGGATCACAGTAGTCGAAGGCGTGGAGCTGTCGGCTCCCTATGATCAGCATCAGCAGCAGCAGCAACAGCGGCGGCCGCATGGTGTCCAACATCTCGACGAAACAGCCAGTTTAGCCAGCTCCGGCCACCCGATGCTGCCTCTTATAGAGTTCGCCAACAAATCAATTCCAGCTGGAGCGTAGCTATCGCTCTACTGACCAGGCCTGGCTTCCCCCCGACAAAATGATGCTATTAATCAATTAGCTGTGCTTGTTATGGGAGGCACCTTCCACCGGTTTATTAAGATTCGGCTATCGTTCGATGTCGATCACCTTACCGAAATGCTATTAGGATCTACCACCTCCTCTGTGCTGCACAGGTACGGGTACATCTGGTTTGCTCCGGTAACGCACTTCTCGGCGGGTACCTCCCCTATCGTGTAGTGATTCATGTTGTTCACATTAGCCCGCGAGAAGTGACAGAGCAGGCTTATGTCCACGGTTCGGGCCTGACCAGACCTTTTCTTCTTGGCTGTAGGATTATTTTGTTTAGCCCTTACGCGAAGGGAGCAGCCCATTCGGTCACCCAGATCCTGAATCAGCGGTCCATAGTGGCCAACGCAGAAGCTTGAAAGAAAGGTCTTGAAGATCTTGAAGAACATAAACTATACTTAAACTCACCCCGGAACAATGGGTATCACCTGGTGTTCCTTGTCCATGCTGCAGCCCAGGACATCGAGGAAGACCTCGGGCAGGAACCTTGACAGAACCACATGCTCCACGTTCGTGTGCTTGCCGATCTTGGCCCGAATCTCGGTGGTGGCCACATAGTGATACTTATCCGTGTTGGCACAGAACTTGCCCCTCTCGCTGCACTGTCGCGCCTGAAGATCAGCTAGCCGCTGCAGATTGGTATCCCAGCCCATTGTTGGCATGTTGGCGGCCGGCATGAAGTTTCCCACTCCGCTGGCAATGAAGTTGCGTAGCACATTGATCCGCTCGATAATGCCCAACCTAAGGTCCCCATTAACGTTGATGACGTGGGCGCCCTTGCCACATTTCTTGCTATAAGTCTAAAGGAGAATCGGTGCTACTTAATCCTTAGGGTATCTATGGGAATCATACCTACCGTGTTGCTAAAGCAGCCAACATGCTCCTCCCAGTTCGGACAGAGATCGGGTCGACACAGGTTTGAGGGGGTTTCCTCGTCCTCCGTTTGAGGGATCTGCCCTTCGGCAAACAGACCGAAGGCCACGCAAGCCAAAAGTATCTTTAAACTCAACATCTGCAGTCTGGCAATGGATAACTTAACTAACGCGTAAATCCCACTTAACAGTTACGTTTATTTGCCGCCAAGCCGTGACCAATTTACTTAGTTACGGGAACCGAATTGCAGGGCATTGGGATTGACATGCTCGTCGGGCGAGCAGAGGCCGTGGTATGCCGGGTTGATGCCGGCAATGCAACTGCTAGCCGGATGCAGGCTCTCTCGGTACACCAGCTGGTGGGCGACCTTTCCGCGCGAAAACTGGCACAACAGTCCGTACTGATACACTCCGTTGGTGTGGTTCCTCATCATGGCACAACCGACGTGGGCGGCCAGATCCTGAACAATCTGGGTGAAGAATCCCCTGCATTCACTGCAAACAGCAACACACATCAGATGAGGCACTCCAGATGCATTCAGTCGTCGCATTTTCTTACCCTTCCTTGGGCGGACTCTCCGCATTGATTTGACTCATGTTGCAGGTCTTGATGTCATTCAACCAGAACTTCAGCACTTCCACAAGGGATCGCGGCGACTCCTCCTCGTGCTCCCACTTGGTGCTGCCATAGATATAGGACACGTACTGGAACTCATCCGTATTGCTGCAGTATCCCTTTACCAATTTCTCGCAGCGCCTCAGGGCGAACTTGGCCAATCCGGCCAGCTCATCGTGCCACTGGAGTGTGGCCATCCGGGCAGCTGGGCGGAATGCCGTGTACTTTCCCAAGGCCACCGTATTCCGGAGGCCATTCAAGACGTACAGCAACTGAGCACGCAGCCGCAGGGAAATCTTCTGGATGACCACTTCACTGCCGCAGCTTTCGTCAAAATCCTAGAAAATGAATCGCAATTAATTGTTTCTTTATCTTATAAGAAACTCACTCCATAATTACGACAGGCAATATGAGATATTCCCGGCAGACAGAGATCCTTGCGGCAGTAATCCGTGGCGGTTGCTGCCCGGACAGCCGCCAGCAGTAAAAAATATAATACAGGGGACCACATTTATATGGTGAATAGTAGAGTTTTAAGAATGCCAAAATATTAGGAAAAATTATTTTCTAAACAGTGGAAAATCCATTTGAAATGCTTAGAATAGCATGACTATACCTTTGTATAAAAGGCAATCCTACTTATTAAACATTTTTAAAAGCTAAAAAGTTACTTCAAACTAAATAAATTTAAGACCCCGCATTTTAGTTGAGAATTCTAAGTTAACTAGTTGTGCCAAAAATCCTTCGATTTTATTTTAAATAAACTTAGAAAATAGTGACAAATCAAAGACAGTTTCCGCAAAAATTATACAGCTCATGGAAAATAAATTGTATAAATTCAAGTGAATGTGAAATGTATTATCTATAATACTTATAAAATAGGATTTTACAAATCAAGTTAAAGCCAAACGGTTTGATTTATAGTTCTAACAATATACTGGAAATTTGATAGCAATTCCATTTTTTTCCAATATTAAACATCAAAATTAGCCAAAGTTCTAAGTATATTGTATCTGTTGCCGTTTCTCTGCTATTAAGTTTACTTTAAAGTCGTTTCCTTTCCATTTTGATTATGAAGTCACGAGCTTTAGTATCAGCTTTTAGATCAATTTTACCCTCTGTGCTTAATACTCATAAAAATAGTCATTTTAGTCATTAGTCATTAACATATCAACGGGACATCTCAAATTCTGTGTAAATATGCCGAGAGCGTACCCGAATATCTTTGCCAAAATTAAGTATTACCTGTCTGCCGATCTATTGACGACAAATAGTATTTGAACTTTATATCCGCAAGCAAAGCTGCGGAAGACTGCTGGCAAATAATAAAATATATATACGAATATACAAATAAAACATTTCACCATCATACGAAAAACGAACACCATAAACCTGGTAGCATGGTGAGTGTAATCTTTTGAAATACATTTTAAGCTCTACATTTTCATTGCGAAATAACACACAATTAAAACAATTTGCATTTTTGGTTTTTTGTGTTTTTTTCGTGGCAGTACACATCGCTACAAATAAGCTTCACTTTGTATTTGATGTGCACTCCACATTATTTTATTACAATTAACACTTCGTTCAGAGTTCGTATGCTTTGTTTTGGGAGTGTTTTCCTTAAGATAGATGTATAAATTAATACTAGGTTGCGCTTAAGTAATATTTACATCACAAGGAATAGAAAAAATGGCTCGAAGCTTGGTTTTTCCCCACGGCAGCTGGGAAATGAATCGATGACTAATTGGGAGTTCATTTTTTTATGTTTTTGTTTGCATAATTAAAGTACACAGATACACGGATAAGGTGGCAGAACTAATGTATCCAACAAGCAGAGTATAAAAGCTTTAAAAAAAAAGGTTCAACGCCGCCTATCGAGTTCAGTTCGTCAGTTCGCCGTGGCAAATCACTGCCCGAAGTTGGGATTGTAGGGGGCCTGCTTCTCGTAGCCGGCCGGCATTACGCTAGGACCGGGATTGGCCATGGCCATGTCGTACGGCGGCGGATTCATGTTAGCCGGCCCGGCGCCCGGATAGGGGGGATATGCAACACCATGCGTCTGCATGCTATATTAGGCGGAACAAAAACGTATTAATTAATATTTACAGTGGGTTCGCTTTAAGGCCAGAACATACCCGGGCA
Organism: Drosophila parvula; assembly: GCA_018904695.1. Classification (NCBI taxonomy): domain Eukaryota; kingdom Metazoa; phylum Arthropoda; class Insecta; order Diptera; family Drosophilidae; genus Drosophila; species Drosophila parvula. The sequence goes on along the minus strand of JAEIIG010008819.1, from coordinate 9,382 downwards.
TCGGCATGGGCATCTGCTGGTGCTGGTGCTGCATCGGCATGGGCATCTGAACGGTAACATTGCTGCGGGGCAAAGAAATAGAGGGGAGTTAGATAAAGAAACAGCTTCATTTTGCGCATTAATCCTCCACTTACCCGGTGGTCTGAGCGGGATATGGAGCGGGCGCGGCATAGGCATTACCCGCCGGATATCCCGGTGGCGGCAGCTGTGTGACCGGATATCCGCCAGGAGCCGTGTGGGTGGCGGATGTTACCACCACGGGCGCTGCAACGATAAGAAATAGAAAATTAGAAACGGAAGAACTGCGCTGTGCCAATAATAAAAGTGAGTCATCATCCCATCAGAAACCACTTGAGTCGAAGAGGTCTCCGATAAGCCGCCACCAGTTCTGATTAATTTCAAAAACTGGAAGAAAAAGTTCCCCCACATTGCACTTAAAATAAAAGTTTTAAATTGTTTTTGCTATACAAAAAAGTGAATAATTATTTGTAACTAGCTGCTGTACTTTAAATATTTTTTAAACCAGGTTTACATATAAATAAAGATTGTTTTTCTACTTTTTTATATATTTTGTTAGTTAATGGTTTATTTTTGTACTGTAACTACTTTGCTATTTTTTAAGCAGGAACTAGAAATTCATGATAGAAATTGCCATGATAACTATCCATCTATCTATTAAATACTTTCAACATATTGCTGCTGTGTCACAAATACAGCTTATCTATTTATAAATACAATTTTATCAACCTGTGTTAATGACGCAACCTCATACTGAACCCAGACAAGAATCAGTGGATTATTTCCCTAATTTTCAAACATAATATGGCCAAAATCCAACGTTAACAAGATAGATTTCAGATGGTTGATGATTCATTTGTTGTGCTCTTTGATTATTTTCAACCAGAAAGCAAAAAATCGCAGCTCATTGCTTTGTAAACTATAGAAATCTTTGCATTTACCACCACCCTCGCTTATTGTATAGCCCACATTTCGGGCTGCCTTTTGCTTTCGCCTAATGCAAACCACAATCGATGTCACAATGAATATGGTGAAGGCAATAATTAGACCCACGAAAAATGCCCACATTTTCGATGTCTATATACGGGGATTTAACTTGAAACAAATAGCACACAATCGTCTTCCAGACGAACCCGAAGCAGACTGCAAACACCTCTCATCTATATGTCCAACGAGCCACTCGCCGTCGTACCATGTCTAATCAATGGCGGCCGATTATATGGCCAGTCCGGACGATAAGCGATTGCGTTCACCAAGTCACACATATGTTTCTCACTCTCTCTTAATTTTTATCACAATTGGCTACATCAATTGCTCTTGAAATCCCTTCGAGCCTTACTTCGAGACCTGGCCATGCTTTGGAATTTCCTGGCCAGGCAACAGAGAAAGGTGAACATCAGGCAGCCAATCACAATGAAAACGGAAACAGCTATAATAGGCACAACGTAGTCCTTCATTGCGATGATATATTATGGGAATATTGTTTTTCCCGAATTGAACAGGTGCTTTTTGACGGGGAACGCGATTCCAACTGATTATGCCAATGGGCTTTCCACGGCCAATGGGCCTTTATCTCACCCGAAAAGGGAGTTCACATGTTCAGCACATGTGTTTCCAAACACTTTCCTTCTGGTTTGGGTCACTAAAAGTTACATTTTACAGGGTAATTTGATCTCTTACTTTCTTGTGTAACAATTTTGGCTCTGTTTCTGAACTTTTTAAATACACAGTACTGCAAGGTGAACAATAGGGCGGCGAGCAGCACGAAAGCTGAGAATCCTATAATAGGAATCATATAGTCCTGCATCGCGAATATTATTTATTTTTTTTTTTAACTTGAACAGGTGCTGTTTTACGGGGAATACTATGCCAACTGAATTGTTAATGGGTTTCCGATGGGTATTCGGCCCTTATCGCACCCGAAATGGGAGTTTACCCGTCAACTATCACATGTGTGTTCTTCATTTCGGCTTGGTTATTCATAGATAAATTTTCGCACAATTTACTCACAAGCGCTTCAATATTCTCATTGTTAAGTATATACATATACTCTTGATCAATATCAACAACCAAGTCGATCTAGCCACGTCCTTCAGTCCGTCTATCCACCCGTCCGTAAATAAGCAAACTAGTCTCTCAATTTTAGGGCTATATGAATAAAATCTCTTAAAACAAAAAATAACAATATATAACAAAATAACAAGATATAATAAATAAGTCTTTTGGAATATTTTTGGACATTCTGTGAGGTACACAAAAAGGTGCAAAGCTATTACGTTAAAAATAAAGGAAATGCATAGAATAAACAACTGAAAGAACCCATTACGAAATATAACAAGTCATATTCGATGGGAAACACACTTTTAACTGACACTGAACACACATAAGTGAATTTCACAACCCTACAAGCACGTGTTCTTAAATACCCTTTATTTCTGTTTTCAGATACTTAAGCCAGCCAATGGGCTTTCGCTTGGTATTGGACCATTATCTTAGCCAGAAAGGGAGTTTACCCTACAACAAACAACGTATGTTCATAGATATATTTAATGTAAAGGTAGTTTTTAGTCACTTAATGAGGTTATTGCACTTGGTTTAAATTCTAACTTTTATTTGATAGAGATTTATTTTATTGGATAAAGAATACAAAAAAAAAATGAAGAATCCTATAATGGAATCCCAACAATTGTAATTGGCACATATTACTTCTATCTTAACTGGAGGAACACAATTCAATCTGATGTGTGTGCTTTTCAACAAGAAGAAGAAGCACATGTAATACTCTCATTTTGACCTTGATTAATTAATTCCATATACCTTAATGGCTATTTCAGTGGGATCTGTATAACCACTAACTAAAAGAGGGTTCACTGTCCACAATCACACAATTTTTTGTTCAACCCTCTCCATCTTCTGTTATCATAATTGCACTTAAACTTGTTATCTTACTGTCGTATGTAACATTTGTGGCTCTTGCTCTGAATTTCTTGACCAGAAAGTACTGCAAGGTGATCATCAAATCAGAGGTAATAATCAGAAAAACTGAGAAAGCTATGATGGCAATCACATAATGCTCCATGGCGAATGTTATTTGTTTCGAATAGATCGCGTGTTACCACACTGGCACCACGAATGTGACTGATTAAATACTTTTGGCCGTTTAATAAATAGAAAAGCGTTATCGCCCCGAAAAGGGAGATCACTGATTAGTTAATATATAGAAATTACACTGAAACTGGAGTTCCTACGCTCATGGCCCCCCTTTTAGCCTTTTTTTTTCACTGATCATCAAACCGAGCAAACAGTTGCTATTAACTATCACAACATTGTCCATTGAAAGGCGCTTATTGCTAAGATAAACAAAAGCTATTGGCTGTTTTATAAATAATAAAGTCTGTAATAAAGATTTATCGCGTTGATAAAGGTACAATTCCATCGATCACACACACACACCTGCACCCTTGGTTAAAGCCGCTCTTTGTGTGCGTCCTCGTGTTAGGAAGACCGCTGCTGAGGTCATGAAGAAGACGGAGAAGGTGAAAAAGAGTATCCAGTAGATGCCGGAATCATCCATGATTTCTCGATACTGACCGAGTAAGCGGCGCACAAAGACTAAACAGAAGCGTAGAACTAAAGACGACGACGTCGAATTGGCAATCGAGAAATGTGCCCCGTAATTCCCGAAAGAAAAGGGCAATCGCACTCTCATAAAGATAGCACTTATCAGTGATAACACCACCACACCCCATAACTTACTTGGATCGCTGAGAGAACCACGACGCTTCCAATATAGTGCAACCAGTCCCGCGAACCCAATAAATGCCAGCATAAACAATTTTATGCCGATGCGAATGATCAGGTAGAGGAACGAAGCCTGCGACTGGTATCCCGAGATCACCACAGTATGGTTGCTGTTCATGGTTTACTCTTTACTGAAAGTGGAAGTCCTCCGAGGTTCGGACAACGATTAGGGCATAAAGCACTACTAGCGCTACTAAAAGCGATAGGATACCCACCTCGAGGAGCAGAAACGTCCAGATGAAGTGCTGTTGCTCCGAGATATGCTCGATAACATCCCAAATGGTGGCATTCATTCTAGAGAATCAGCCGAGACTTAACTAACATGATTGTGTTTTTCGTAATCCATTTACCGGATGACCCAGTAATTTAGGGTTTACGTCACCCCATTTATCCTGTCCATTGGCCATTAGTTAATTGGTAATATCCACTAATTGATTGGCATTAGGGCATTAAGGCATCGCACATTAGCAAATGTAATCACTGTCAGTTTTATCAGTATATTGCACAAATATACTCGTAATAACAAAAAAAGGTGCCAGTCATTACTCACTCCATATAAGTCCGAGACCTCCAAGTACCAAGATAGGACCGTCACACGGGGTATATTTTAAGAAATATTTCCCCACATGGGGTGGGTTTAGTTCCCGGAATATACTAAAAATATTCTCTAGATATTGGATACCAACTAAGAGTCCAAGATAATTGGTTTATAATTGTTTGTTTACTGATAAGGAGATGATTCATACTTGAGCAAGTTAATAAAAGATTTTTTTTTAACTCTTCATAAAATATAAATCAAATTTTCAAGGACTTCAAGAATCCCTTTTCTCTACCTTCAAGAATCCCCCTTTTGATGAGAACTCCAGACAGATTGAGATGGCAAATCGAAATAACACAAATTCACGTTTAACTGATAGCTAAAATCACGTCGTATCTTTAGGCAATGACTTGAATATTTCATCCATAAATAAACCTTGCCGATAGGTAGCCAAAGAAAGACATATATCATGGGTAATACCCACAATAATCATAATAAACACTCATTTTACAAGACCGAGTTCATAAATCTAACCCAGAAGCGCTCTCGATGACGGCATCAAATAAAGGAAAGAAACGGGGTTGGTGGAAATATTAAATGCAGTTGCTGCTATCAGGTGGCTTAAGCTTTTTTCCACCGCTGGGCTTAGCTTTATTTACATGGAAAATATTCCGCAGAAACAAATGAGAAGTGATTCGAGATAGTCCCATGATATGGTATGACTCATAAATGGCATACGTGAAACTTGCACGCCGTTATCACTTAATCCGCAAAGATCCAATTTTTATGGAGATAATCAAGGGGTAGATGGGAATCTTTTGGTTATATATATTCTTTTAATATTTGGGAGCATAATATATGATACATATTTGCCTTTGACTATAGCACGACAATGAAAACTCCAATAAAGATTAAGATTAGGCAAAGACATGTTGGTAAGAATCTTTCGCGTTTTTTTACCTCTTCTTTTGCATTTAAAGAGACTTGAGCTCTCTACTAATCAAACATAATAAGCATAACAAGCACGACAGAGACAAACAAGTATTTAAAAGCAGATCCCTTGTGGTCAAAGGAATTCCCAACTGAACAACAGACATCTATCATCTTCATATGAACATTATGCAGATAAATGCAACTAAAGTTACTCATTTTGCAAACACAACGGGAGCCATAAAGATTTAAAACTTATACTCACTATTTTTGTGCTTTTTTTCTTTTGCAGTTAAACAATTACAGCACGCAACACAGCCGTAAAGAAGAATTAATACAATAATCACCACGATCAAAATACAGACTGTTTTATTTTCCATAAAACGGTCCTCAAGATCTGAATACCGAAAATTAGTCATTATTAAGACACAAACGATTTCAACAAACTCCCAGAGCAAACTGGCAAGCTGCGGACTCAAAGATTATAGTTGTAGGCAGCCAGATGCAAAAATAGATAGATGGAGATAAGATAGACCTCGTACCTTTCTTTACGCATTTCGGAAATGTTTTCCACAGCATCTTAAAAATGAATAATGTGCAGCCCAGAAGGGCAAGAACCTCAAGACAATACACAAAAAATATGCAAATTAATAGGTAATAAAGAAGTATTTTTAAATGTGACATTTCAAAGGAAGAGCTTTTGCACAACTACTTCACTTAAGGACAGAAAACTGAATGAGAATTTAGTCGACTTCCACCCATGCAAAGCTGAGCTGTTTAAATTATAAACAAACGATACTCGTAAGCAAAACGCTAGATGTCTCCCAGAAAAGTATTTTGAGAAGAACTAGAAGGAAATTCAGCAGAAAACCACAGTTAAATACACAAAGGAATGGAACTCCGCGCTGGTTTCGATTATATAACTCAATCATTCCATTGACATGATCTGGCCTCAGCTTATCTAACAGAATGAATGCAATATCTTATCAAAGCATACCTTCTTCCTTTCTGTGCTTGCGACAACACTTCCAATAACACACACAACAAATCCAAATAATGGCACCTAATGGCACAGCCTTATACGTCCTATAGTGTATATTATACGCAATGGGATCCGGATCCCTTTCGTCGAAATGGTAAGGCATTGTTAATATCACCAACTAAAACACTTTCAACCGCAACGAGCTCAAAAGCGCAACTGATCAGTAATTTTGTAAACGAGAGAATCGACAGCTCAGCAGCTCTCGCTCTGCTGCAGATTCGTTTTTGTTTTGGGAAAACCCTAAGCTTGCTGATATGAATGAGAGGGAATTCCTAAGTTGAATTACTTATTTTACTCACTTGAATAGATCAGACGCTTAATGACGCGCGTTATAGCCACGCAGAAACGTAGGAGTAGGCCTAGAGCTAGAATACCCATTATAATTAGCAAGAACATGGGAAATAGATAATCCTGAACACCCATTGAAATGAGGGAAGGGAACTCCTTGCTCAACTGCTCGACTTGAGACCACAATTACAAATGCTTATATCAGTAGCTAAATATAATCAGGCAATTCTAATGATTATAACTTGGAAACAGATGCTGATTTCAAGCGTATCCAAATATTGTCTATCACATACTCGTATGTGAACTACGCTTTATAGTTCCAGCAAAGAATCTTAAGTAACAGCAACTTAAAGTTGTATTCAACCCTCTGTGGTGAAAAATTAATAATAAATATCTTTTGTGTTGTCTGATTATGTAAATACTCAATACATGCTCAACGCCACATCTGTTTTTGGCCTAATCTCTGGAACTCAATTTAAATTCAAAACAATTCTAATATTAGTGCAGCCTGCTTTTGGGCACATGGAAATTATCTAAAAAAAAGGTAGATTTCCTAGCTAATATACGTTTTGTTTCCTACACAACTCTTTTAATTTAAGCAAACTATTTTATTACATTTATGGCAAGTAAATTCCGTACTTATTTACATAAAACTATTAACAACAACATATAGGTTTTACAAATACATACAATGTTTTATTAGGATACGTTATATTAACGTAATACAAACACTGCAACTTTTAGACAAACAAAACACACAGGAACTTGGTACAAAGGAACTTAATACACAGGAACTTGATACGCAAGAACATTAAAACTTATAACAAATTCGCTTAAACACAAGACAGGAACGAATCGGAGGACTAGGACAGGACTCTTCTCCAGCTTGCCCTAGAGATACTAACTTGCTTCGATGACGCCCTTATCTGCCAGCCGTTGATTCCTTTTGCGGATCGCCGAACGGATTATGAGCACCAGGACGGCACAGAGGACCACAACGAATATGGAGCACAGGACGATCGTGGAGATCTCCAGATCCTTCTCGCCCGGGACATGCGGCATCGTTTCGGATATAAAACTATTTTATTTACAATTAACTAACTAACAGATTCGATTTGGCAGGCAGTCTTGTTTGGGTATTGTTTGACGGATATTGGGAGCTACGCCGATGCGTTCCTCGTGCTCATTGCGCAGACGTTGGACGATGAGTGCAAACTGGAGGAGACTCCTCGCCGACTTTTGTAAGAAGCCACTGACTACATACAGGTGCTCGTCGGATCCCTCTCACCCGAAGGCAGTTCACAGCAGTGGGTTGAAATACCGATAAGATTAGCGCCCCCTTCTTTCGGTGACGCGCTGCCCCGTTTAATCGGCTTAAAGACGCCATATAGTCCTGATACCAGAGCCAAAAGCTAGCATAGAATCGGGGGGAACCATAAAAGTTCTCAAGTGGACATTGTATTTACAGCTTGAAACCTGCGTCAATAGTCCACCGCATCAATCAAAAGAGAAATTCGGTTTCGATTTCCACCCGAAATTTATGGCTTCTGGGGGATCCTCGCGTGCGATTACCCTTCACCATATTTCCACAAATCTGCGATCTGTACGGACGTCAGCAACAATCAAATAACTTAATTACACCTTATCGAAGCTAGCAGCTAGCCGGGGTAAACAAATAAAAGACGACAAGGAAAAACACCGGGTAACATCGGCCTTCCTTCACCCAGCTTTCCAGCAGAAACGGAGGAAACAAAAGTCTATCTGTCTGAAGTACTCGGCCAACATAGACCCATTGTTTACAATCTATTGAGGAAAGTATCTCATATGTACATATGTATATCGTAACAGAGGTAAAAACCGCTGGACGGTTTCAAGTACAGTCATCCTGAAGGTGATTCAAATGAATAGGGAAAAGGGAATCAAATATTTCAATTATTTGATTTGTACTAGTAAAAGCTAATTTAAAATGGTACGTAAGCTGTGATTCATTTTCTAAATGGAAACGAAATAACCCCTTAATCCAGTTTTTGCCTATTCCGCTCTCGCTTTAAGTACGGAACCAGTTTTCAATCTCTTGAAGCCGCTTGCTTTTCGAAAAGAAATATTGTGCAAGTATGCCCTCTCACTCTCTCTTCCACGCTGTGCCTGCATTGTACATGCAAATACGAAATAGCGCTTTTTTTTAGCTACGCTCTGAGAGAGCTTCGATTTTCTCCCATCAAAGAGAATTAATTAAGGGGAATTACAAGAGAAGCAATCAGTGAGCGCACTGTCCGACGACGATTGAAGAAAGGGAATTTTAGTGCAATTAAAGTCAAGAACATGCCTTTTACTATATATCCATGGCGAACGAGCTTAAAAAACTAGTATTTGCAAAGAAACATCTGCACAGGCCAAAGGAGCTGTACAAAGGTGTTAGGAACAGATTTAAGCAAATCTAAAAACCATTTTTTGTATGATGTGTCTTATAAGGATGTGTGTCTAATAATGGACTGGGTGGTTTGGTTTCAATCGCCAGTTCGATGAACAAAGCTCAATATTCGATGAGAAATGTCTTCTTTCCTGAAAACAGGCTCATTGACGAATATTTCACGGATGATAACAAAAGTAGAAAAGTCTGGCCTTTTTTAAAAATCAAAAAACCCTTTTCATTGATTAAAACAAGGGAGGAAAAAATTTCTGAGATCACTTCACTTTGCGAAGAGATACAGTTGCGGTCAAAATAATAGTAGTGCTAGTCTAGCAAAAAGTTTTTCGGCTATATT
>JAEIIG010008809.1:0-18848 GCA_018904695.1 Drosophila parvula | reverse complement strand
TATTTTTTTTTGATTTTTACTTCCATTCCCATATTTATTTATTTTCTTTAGCGGCTTTCACGTGATGGAGGTTCGCCTTAAACCAGCTAAGTAATTCTTTTAAGCAGAAGTCCGGTGATAAGATTGCATTGGTTAGGGATACTGATATTGATAATGGCGATAAGATTGCGGGTTAGACAAGGCCGCAACGCAGTGTTAATCGTGAGAAACTGCCAGCGATTTGGACGATTCGGCTTAGTTGGGCCGCGTTTGTTTGCATTATAATTATAATTGGTGCGTTGGTGTGAGATATATCTGCGTAATTCCCGTTGAGTCTGCCTTGTGGAAAAATCCGACGCGCCAAGATAAGGTAGTTAGCTTACTGTGGAGCTTATCTAATCCTTATTTGCTGATAAGTAGTTGCTGTTCACCGAACTCAACGAGCTGGTTCTCAGCTCAGGTGTTCTGCTCATTGATTTCTGATTTCCCATTTTTTTGGGGTGTTAATTATCGGTTTTTTTCTTTGGAATTCAATGGGATTTTTCAATGCGATAAATTGATTTTTGATATGTGATTGCTGAAGGTTGTTTTACCAAGAAATATATACAAATGAATTTATTAGAAGCTCATGAATGAGCTGAGTAAGTTATCAATAATACAAATTTATTGATAAGGACAGCCAGATTAGTTAAAACATTTCTTACAACTCATAACATATTAATAACTAATAATTTATTCATGAATATAAAGATATTCGGCCTTAAATGCTGGTAACAGATTAATCTTGAATAATAACCATCTTTAAATAATTACACACACATTTTTTAAGCAAACTTGTTTAAAAGTTATTGCTAGTTGTCAACTGAGGAATTTTTGAGATAATAATAAACTGCTGATTAGCTTAGAATAGGAAGTGGTAGTGTTTTTACCATTTGTTTATATTATATTTTTTTTTTTTTTAGGAAAACAATAAACCCTGAGGTAGTACGGTGCCTGAATCACCTCGCTTATCTAAGAAAGTTTCTGTGAACTTAGTCATTACATTCATATGATTTTTTTTAAGACTCACGGTTAATTGAGTTTAAATAAGTGAAAAGGTCTATCGATGGCGTGGCAATTATCGGTGACTACTGGTTAATATCGTCGATGCGTGTGTAAATGATCGATAAATGGGCAGTAAACGAGCTGTCCGACATTGATTCATCAGTTCGATTGATAGCGACCTTTTCGCGACCAGTTGCCAGTTGAACGATGGATGGATTAATGAACGATAATTGGGCCCAGCCGGCAAATAAATGTTTGTTTCTCCATTTGTTTGTTTTACAGATCGTTAGGGACAATCGACAGTATAATCGGCGTCATATCAAGCAGCGACATCGGCCATCAGCCAACAGCCAACAGCCAACAGCCATTCGCCATCAGCCGCCAACAGTCGTCGTCGTCGTTGTTGTCGTCGTCGTCGTCGCTAATTGCAAGTAAGCCATCAACTATAATTTCTAAATCTATATATACACATTGTTGTACCTCGAGGGGCGTGTAAGGGGGCTGGGTGTGGTGTGGCGTGGAGGCGGAGTGGAAAGCTCTCCCGGGAAAACAGCAGAGCAACAAAAGTACCAGAGCCAACACCCGATGTAAATCGCATAACACGACATCCGAAGGCGATGGCGATAGCTTGCTTGACTAGCTCAAAGTCCAGCGAAAATAAAAGCAAACTAAGGCTATAGGCTACACAGGGAATACATTTATAGATATAGCTTTAAACAAAAATATAAATCAAGTCGGAAAATGATAAACTCAGAGTGTTACTTAAATTATACAACAAGATATGCAATTAAAAATATATCTTGTTGAAGTTAACTTGTATAGTTTCTTACAGAATATTAACCAAGATTAAATATTATTTTATATTATAGTTTCTTATTAGAGAGTCACTTAATAAACAATAAAACTAGGTGGGTTTTTTTCTCCTGTGCATGGTAGCAGCAACAACAACTCGTCTAACTTGTCAGATCGCGTGCTAAGAAATAATAATGAAGAAAAAATCGTGTTACTTAGGCCTGGGCCAAGTCAACAAAAACAAAAACAAAAGCAGCAGCAGCGGCAAACCTCAACACTTTATGCCTAATAATCATAGCCACAATTGCAGCTCCCTTGTAGCAAGTGCTCTCTCCCCGAGTTTTCCCCCCCTGCTTTTTTTTTCCAGCTACATTTTGTGTCATGCGCCTGCGTGCCATCTAATTAGCGTGGAACCTCAAAACTCCATTACAAAAAGGAAAACGCGAGGGGAAACGGGGAAACCTGAGAGAACTAGCAAGGGGGAACTACTAGATGCCCGGAGCTTGTGGCTTCTGCCCGAGACCAATGACCATAAAAATCCTTGGCGATGATAATTGAATGGGGGGGAGAGGCAGCGGATGGGGTTCGAACTGCGAAGAATGCCAACAATAATTGAGAAACTACTATTACTTAGGCCTAAAATGTTGGGTGTAAAAACAGTAAATGGATTGACATTATAATGACACAATGAAAATGTAATTTTCCAACTAAATTTATTCAGCGATTAACAATTGGTATTGTTACCTACGCCATTGTCATGAAATTAAGCCAATAAAATATGTGAATAACTCGAAAAATAATATAATTAAAGGGAATCGAAATTGTTAAGCCATACACTGTCGCCGGTAAACCGCATCAAATCCCCATTCGAAGGCTTAATGTCCCCTCCCTCCGCCACAAAAGTTTGAGGATCCTAAAATAATAGAGAGTGTGGGGAAAGTATCTGTATCTGAGTAGCCGTATCGCAGCTTATTTGCAGTCACTCTGCGGGAGCCTAAGCCACTTTAAGCCGCTCTGTCGCTCTGCCGCTCTGTTCTCGGGCCCCCGGGAAAAGCGGAAAAGTGGAGCTAATCAGGGAAGCCGAAGGTAAAGCCTCTTGACTCACGAGCCTTAAACTATCTCCTCTCGCCCTGCTCCCTCCCCCACCTGAAACGATGGCACTCAACCGAAAAGCCATTGAAAAACCCCAAAAAGCTAAAGCGCAGGCAGAGGGGCGGCAGATCAGGGTATAATCAGGGGGCGGCAGGGGGCTAATTGCGGCCGCAGACAACATGCTAATTAAAAGCTACTTTGCCAGCCGCATTAATATACACAAAACACCGCAAAAATCATGCGTTGTTGTTGTTGTTGTGGTGGATTCTCTCCTGCAGCTGCTTTTCTGGTTTTGCCTGCATTGAAAAGGGGATCCAGAGGCCTGGATTGTTGGATCCCCAGGGGGCTGGCAATCGGTAGAATATCCCTCAATGACAGCAATTTGCATTTGTTTCGTTTTGAAAATGTTGCGAGGTACGAGAAGCCAGGCGGCGTCGTTGGCATTCATCAGCAGCGCATCCCCTGTTTGGTAAAGGCAAACACAAAAAAAAAAATAAAACAGGAGGGGGCCCTAAGCAGGGCAGGTGGAGCTTTCCAGGCGGGGGAGCGTTGCGCTTGTTCCGTCTGTTTGTGGCATCATTAAAAATTTGTCTTCATGGGATACGATTCGGTTCGGTTTGGTACGGGGCTCTGTGGCTTTGATATCAATGCGTAGACGAGACAAGAAAGCCAGGTTTTGTTCGTTTCTTTTTTTTTTTTGCAGGAAACCAGAGTTTAAAAAGGGAAAAGGCAAGTTGAAGGTAGAAAATAAGCTAAGGAAAAGCCAGTTAATTGATGGATTTGCAATCGAGTTCGAAGGTTCCGTCGAACAACTTCAAGGGAGAGAATAAATGCCAAACTGCGGAGTTCCCTATTTTATTTGTAGTTACATTACATTAAGAATGTATTACATTTTAGATTCTAAGCTGCATAAAAAGAGGTTAGAAATGCTCTTTAGAAATCCATTAATAAATGCAAATAGCTTTTCCTAATAACTTCCTTGTTTTGCATCAATTCTCTGCTGCTACTCCACCATTTACTTTTGTTTGCTACATTTTCCTCAACTGTCCACAACTTGAAACAAAAATATTTTGTTTCCCCACTTGCCACTTGCCACTTGTTATTGGGGTTGAAGGAGAAAATCTCCCGGGGGCGGGAGCGGGGGCGGGGTTTTTGAACTAAAAATAGGGGAATTTCGAGTGGAAACTTTTCGTTTGTTTTGACTACACAAAATGCGAATAAACAAACAAGCAAAAAGAACAAGATCGGACTTTGCCAAAAAGTTGAATGGAACTAGCAGTTCCAAGTGCAAGTGCAACGGCAGCCGGCAAGTTTTCATTCCGCTTAACGGATTCCCAGCATTAAGAGTTGGCCACACCACATGCCCCCCGGATTCCTTAGCCTCTGTCACCTCTTTTGCTACCAACCTAAAGCTCAAAAAGGGGTTGAGAGTCGAGAAAATGGGGACATTTCTGGCTATTCGCTTTTAGTTCGCTGTCGAATTCATGCTGGACGCAAATTTATGACTGTCGAAAAAGTAAAAATAAGTCGCAAGTGGTGGGGGGTCGCAAGGAAACAAAAACTTCAACTGCAAAGTGTTAAGTCACCAAGGGAAAGGGAGATAGAGGGGGCTAAGGGGGGATGGTATGTATCTTCCTGTACCCCCAAAACACTGCTCTCTTTGCCGGCAAAGAATTTTAAGCTTTGACACTTTTGCGCCGCGACTCGGCCACACAGCGTGGAAATGTTGCATAATTTATGGCCTCACAAAGAGTTTTAAAATGGGGTTTGGAGGTGTGGGGGGATGATGCAGTGTCCTCTGACTAATAAGCCGGGCCCATTTGGCCATTGGAGAGCAGCCAAGTTGAAGTAGAAACCCAACAACAGAAAATGAAGAAGAAATAGGTTCAGTTCGGTGCATTGCATTTAAAGCACATATTTCTATATTCCCATATATCTTGTGTTTATATTCAATTGAACCTTATAAATCACTTATAAACCTGTGCTAAACCGAACTTCAAAACATGTCACATTAGGCGATTAATAATTTATGGCCATTTGTTCGATTTACGTGCGAATTTACAAATGGTTTTGGAATGCAAAGCGAAGAAGCCACAGGAAAAACAAATGGGGTGAAAAGCCAAAAAGAAGAACAACACTGGCAGACAGAGAATTCAGCCAGAATGTCGATACCAGATATGAAAAGCCCCAGCCCCCAGACCTAGCCCTTCTTCTTGTACATACACATATATTCCCTCTTCAACCCTTTTTTATTTTGCCTTCGCGTTGCACGTGCATCATTTATTCAATGCCTCAAACCCAAAACACAAACTGCAATTGCAACTCAGCTTGCACAACTGCAGCAACTCTTCATTCTTGCTTCTTGTTTTTAATGTTGTTGTTGTTGCTTTTTTTTCTGTATAATTTTATTGCTTTTGTTGCTGCTGCTGCTGGCGACTCCTTAGTGCGCTGCTTCCTTAATACGTTTAAAAATAAGTACACAAGTTGCCGTCGACGTTGGCACTTCAGCGTTCAATGTTCCCAGTTTGCAGTATGCCGGCTTTTGCTGTTGCTGCCGTGTGGCATTGACTGCTTGAGTAATTGAAGCGCATCAGGATGCTGAGGATTGTCTGCACAGCGCGAAAAAAAAAGTACATCTTTCCTTGAATTAATCTAGAGTTAATACAAAAAAATACTGAAATGTCCTTAAATACATATCTGAAATAGAGATATAATACGTTTCCTAACAACGAACTTAGGTGGGAAAATGTCTTAAGTATAATTTAAATATAAATATAATATATAAAGAGGTATTATATTTCGAGTGGAGTTGGTCAGTTTTCTGAGAATTATTTTAATAATAATATAATAATTCCCTAGCAGAAATTCAGAGAAGAAAGTATGCAGCTTCTTGATTAAGAACTGAAACCGTTGCTTACTTTAAGTCGCGTCTTGTTTTATGTTAAATAAATATACTTTTTCTTTATATTGGGGACGTTGATGTAAATACTACGGTCACAAGTCATACCTTCGACACCAAGCACGTGCTTGTTAGGGTAAGGTGTAAGAAGGCGCAATAGGAGAAAGTATACGTAAAGTTTGCGTATTGCCTGAAAGTCAATATATATTAACTATATTTATTTTGTTATTGATTCGTAAAAAAAACCCGAATTAAAGTTAGTTAAAAGCTAAACAAATAAAGTAAAGATGTATTTCCCATAAATATGTAAATGATTCGCTAATTAAATACCCCTTCGCCCCCCTCCCCACCTTGTATTTAAAACGAAATTTAAGGACTTTGCCAATCATCTGGCCTAAATTATACATAAATGCTATAGTTATTGTTGAGTGGTCGGGTCAAGTATTCAAAATCCTGATTTATTCATTTCTGATTATTTATTTACTACCACTAAGCGCACACACAATGTGTCATTGTGTGGGTGTGAGGGAAATGTGTGCACACACACCAATATAAATATATATATAGTACTGTGTGTACTGATCGGTTTTGTCATTTCATCAGCGAAATTGGAAAAGGATTCCTTTTGGCATCCATCCTTGGCTCTCGTGCATTGAGCATTGAGTTTTCCCCATTCGGCATTTGCCACATTTTACCCATTGAGGAAAATTCCCTTAACTTATCCGTATATATATATATATTTGTGTCGGATTGGACCAGCTTCGGTTTTATTGTTAACACTTTGATGCCGAAAGGGAGTCTCAATCAAGGCGATTTACTGCTGCAAATGTGCAAAGCAAATGCAGCAGCAACGGCAACGGCAATGGGAAACTGAAAATGCAACGAAATGCGCTCAAGTCACAATGTTGCATTCAGAAATTGATTGGCTTTGAGCGAATAAAGGCTGGGAGCTGAAGGATTTCCCAAGGAAAGCGTAGAATAAAGTGAGAGGAAGGCAACAGATCCCATTGAGATATGCCCGGGAAGATGGAAAATCAAATAAAACTACCCCATCGCAGGAGACAAAGGGCAAAGTACTTAAAATACTTGCCTACTTCTTTGGGGGGGTGGGGCATGCAACACGAATGCAAATTCTAATTAAGCAAAAAACGACACTCGCCCTACACCTGAAACGCTGGGGATAATGGGGGGGAGGAAAAAAAAATAGGGAAATTGGATTGTAGAGAGCCAGAGCCAGAAGTCAGAGCCAAAGAGCAGGTTCAAGGACACGGACACGGACACGGACACGGGGCGAAAGGGCAAACAACGAGAGTCGTGTCGAGTTGCCACTGTTGACTTGATTATAATGATAAAATCTAATTAAACAAGTTCAACTTAAGATGTCAACTTAATTTACAAATGCCCCCGCTCCCCCCTCCTCTTAACCCTTGTAGAATCCCATCCCGTCTAGAGATTCCCAGAGAGATCCAGTGACCCAGCTCACTTCTTATCCCTTCTGCCATGGCGCGTTGTCTGTCAGCAGCACAAACATCCTAATTACCAACTTTTTTGCCAAGACTTTGGCTGCCATCAATGGCAAGGCGGGCGTGGCTGTGGGCCATGGATCGTTGGGTCAGTGGAGCGCTCCACTTTACATGTTTCGATGTCATCGTCGTCGTCGTCGTCGGCGTCGTCGACGACTAATTACGTTTTGTGCCCATGGACAGGCGTCACCTAATGACCCAAAGCTGCCTACCAAATCGGAGGGAAAGCAGGGGAAACTCACTCGATGGGGCCGGCGAAGGGGGAAAAGCGAAGGAAAAGGCGGTGAAAATGCGTGCGAAAGAGAGAGAGTGGCCTGGCCCTCTCGTTTTCTTCTTGTTTTGTGCTACGCACTTTTTTGTGTGTGTGCCAGCTCAAAGTACATTTCTAATGACCTTCATTACATTGAGTGGCAACCCCTCTCGAACCTTTGGGTGGGTGAGAAGGAGGGTTTTCCAACGCATGAACGCCTTTGCAGAAATTGCAGGGGGTCAATGGAGGGGTAGGTGGTGGCAGTGTCTCTGAGTTGAAAGATGTAATCACAAGGGCTGCTCAGAAAGGAATCGAAAACCTCAGAGTTATCGTTACCCAGTTAATCGATAAACAATAAAAAAAAAACAAAATGTATGTGATAAGCCTTTAAAATGTATAAATAATATAGATAATAGATATAGATTCAGTAAAACGAAAAAGCTTAGCAAAAGAAAAATATGTTAATCATCGATACTCCGATAATTTTGATATAATAAATAATCTTCGATATTTTTAAGAAGCATTGGGAACATCGCAAAATAAAACCCCTTTATTTATTTATATCCATGTTTGAGTATAAGTTTTGAATGTATTTTTTGGAATCCATAAACATATCGATTAATTTATTAAATATCTCACTGTTCGTGTTCAAAGAGTTCTATTAAAGATTTCCATTTATTTCTCCTTTCAGCTAACACAGGATTCAATATAGGAATTTTTGTTCTGCCTGAAATGAGGGATTAACGCTTAAATCAAGCTTAAATTTACAAGGTGAGTCTTTAAGGATTATGTAATTGGGTTAGACGCGCACTTCTAATTTCCGTTCTTCGCATTATCCTTGTTATTCTGTAGTTCCTTCTCTTCACTTCATCTCCTTGTGCAGCGCATAGTTTTTTGTTGGACTTTTCTTTTTTTTACTTCGCCTAATAGCTTTGAAATGAGTTTGGCTTTTTTTCTCCCTCGTTATTCCGTTTGCAGTTTGTTTGTTTGTTTGCTGTTTTGTTTGTTTGTTATTGTTGTTGTTGTTCGGCTCATAATGCAGGCGATGGCTAAAAGTTCATTAAACGAAGTTTTGAGGGGGAAAATATGGTCAGTCTAAGGACCTGTGCATTACTCCTTAAGAGGGTTAAGGTAATATAAGTTAAATTAGTTATATAAAGAGAGAAAAAGTGTAGAAAGAGTGCCTGAAATGGAAGGAAAAATCCATGACGAAACTCTGCTTTTTCCAGAGTTTTCATCAAATATTTAGTTGGATTAAAAGTGCTCTTTAAAAAGTCTTAAAAAACATGCACGAAACTTTATAAAATATTTAATATAGCTTATGCACAAATATACCTTTGTTTGGCATAGCTTAGAGGGTAATCTAAAACTTATTCTTCCTAAAACTTGGCCGCAGACACCATTAGCGGTTGTCCATGCACCAAATGGTGGCAACACCCTCAAATTTCTAGCTCCCTTTCCCCCCGGATTTTTTAACTACTATTTTTCAGCATATGTTGGAAAAGTTTGGTTGCTGCGCGACTCTTTGATTTCGATTTCAATTGGTTGGCAATGCAAATGCAAATGGAAATGCCAAAAATGCCAATTGCCATTGCTCATACGCCCAGTGTGTCCGCATTGAAGCCTGAGGTTTTCACCCCATTTTATACCCCTTTTTCCGTGTCTGGTCCATTTTGAAGTAGCGACCACTTTTGGTGGTCGTTTGAAGTTTTTATCCTTATTTATCTTCATAAAATATTCATGCACTTTGCTCTCCTTCAGTCGTCAGTGTTCAGTCTCCGTGTGCCCAGTGTGGCAGTGTGTGTTGCTGCCTCTCCTCCGCTGCAAAGTGGATGTGGAAGCCACTTGAACTTCGGGATTGAGCACTCAACACTCAACACTCAGGTGCCGCCAGGTGAGCTTCCTTTCAGCGTCGTCCAGTCTGGATTCTGCTGCTTCTGCTGCTGCTGCTTTTCAATTAAAAATTGTTTTTCACTACATTTGAGTTGATTGATTTTTAATTGATTTCAATTGAGCAAGCCTCCTGGCCAAAAGGGGTGTGTCCGTGGAGACAGGGAGTGGTTCCAGGATCCAAAGGATGTGGATGTGATGGTGGAACAGAAGCTTTTAAGATGCCTCCCCCGAGGACAAGGAAATATGAAGAGGCCAGACAAGGACTCTGGACACTTTTTTGCATTACTTTGCATACTCTGTCGATGATGGCGGAAAAATAAGGTTAAACGGATTTTCAGATCCAAACACCAAGTAATCCTTACTGATGTACACATTTCTTTAAAGAAAGAAAAGCGTAAATGCTTAAATAGTTTGAAACTTTCATTACTTATTCTATAATGTTTCCTTCCATTAGAAATATATTTCGATAATTGCTTTACCTTTAATATTATATTATTTATTATATTTTTTGACAATGGCAGAGTATTTAAGTATTCCTTGTCATTGTTTTATATGTTATCTCCCCAATGTTGTTGCTCTCTTCAGCCGCATTTGCTTATTTATTATTGACAACCCTCTCCGACTCACTGGAAAAACCCCTTGAAACCTCTCGACGGGATCGAGGTGGGGGGGGCGGAGTCCTCACCCACAGGATGCAAATTGCATGAGCGGTGTCTGCGGCTTTTGTGCGGCTCCGGCTCATAAATTCTTAACGAGGATTTTTGGCATTTGAATAAAAAACGAGAGAGCCCTGCCCCGAGGGAGCGGCCAAGTGCAGTGTCGAAATGAAATTTCAAATTAGAAACTAAAGTGGAATGTTGTTAAGTGAATTTTAATTTGCCATTAACACATGGAACGGGCAGGGAGCAGGAGCGAAAGTAGAAAGTATTTCAGCATTTCAGCACCGGATGTGTTCCTAAAAAACAAAACAAAACACACAAAGGGTTGAATAAGCGAGACAAAAGGCGACAAAGGCAAACTTGCGACAAAAGTTTGTGCAAAAAAAAAAAACAACAAAAAACAGAGAAAACAAAGCGTTGGGGGAAATGTAACAGCCCGGCTTTTTCAGTCGCAACAACAACAACATCAACGACAGGGGCGGAAAATAAAATAAAAAGCGGGGGAACAGAGCTGTGCCTGGGTCCCTGGGCAACCCTTCTTTTGTCATGATATATTAGCAACAAGCTGGCAAAAATTGAAGTTAACCAAGGCAGAACAAACTGGTCTGCACAGGACTTCGAATTATGTTAAGCGCTTCAAAAAACCCAAGGATATCATTTACACGGTGGAGTTGAAGTGGCAGCTGGACTGGCTTTCCCTCCTCTTTCCGCTTTTTCCCCTCACTTCCACAGCTCTGGGAGTACCAAAAAATCTTTAGTGAAGATATTAATTTAAGATCGCTGACGCGATGATTGAATTTTGCTGTCACAAAAGAGATAGTGATCGATCATTTTTGCCTGCCAGGGCCACACGGCGTATGAACGATATTCCTAGGGCAAAACCAAAAAAAAAATGTAAAGCCAGAGTCAGCAGAAGTTCGGCGGGGGTGCCGCTTGTTACCTGTTTAATTTATGGCAGGACCTGTCAATATGTGTGCCTGTGTGTGAGCCGCTTTTCCTCCCCCTCCCCCCCCTAATACAGCCAGTCCTCCTCACTCTCTCGAGGGTATATTCCCCTCCTTTTTTTTCCTTAACTGTTTTTGCGTTTTTGTTCCTTGCCTTGAATTATGACAGAGCAGAAAAAGGACATGCAGAGGGAGTTTTGTGTGGAGGAGGCGGGGCCCAGTGGAAGTTATGGGCTACACATGTTGCTGTCTAATGTTGTTGTTTATGCCATCGTTGTCGTTGTTGCTGCTGCTGCTGGAATGTGTAAGTAAGAAAATTGTTTTTGAAATGGCTAACAAGCTATTAGCAAACAAACAAAGGCGAAATGATGATGATGAGGGAGGCGTGAGGGTTGGAAAGTGACATTTAAGCGATTCATGCTCCTGCTTCTGCCTTCTCCTCCATCAATCAGAGACCAAAGACAAAAAAAAAAAAACAAGAGCACAACAATACAGAGAAAGAACGAAAGAAATAGCACAGAGGCAATGATTTATGAAAGAACTATCGAACGCAAGGCTCAAATAAATTCCAGCAAGACAAAAGGCGTATCTCGAGAATGCTGAAAAAAACTAGGACAACACAATCGGAGATGATCTCATAAATCAGAATAGAAAAAAAAGCTAGGTGGTCAATGCAAATTGAATGCGTAGGAGAGGTGTGCCGAAAACATCTAGATATTTCAAATAAATATTGAATTTAAGGATGGCAAAGATACTAAATAAATATGTGCCTGTATAAATAGGGAAACAGGGAAACCCAATTAAGGGTGAAAAGTTACCTCGTGCGTGCTTTTAAATGGCTTTAGATTAACACCAAAATCAATTAGAACTCTTGGTGTGGGGCAACCTTTAAGCCCATTTTTTGTCTGCTCCATTTGAGATCCAATTAGGGTAATACAAGTAAAAAAAAAAACCCAGAAATTAATGTTATTTTATGCCACTGAACCTTTTCCGTTCTTCTCACAGGACCCTGCCCCCATTTGTACCCCATTGCTGACCAGTGAACGAGTTCTGTTCAACCTTGATGGGGGGGCGGGCAGCCTGAGGCGGAGCAACCCAAACAAATGACAATCCAAATTATTTTGACACCATTACCAAAAAATGCTCGCGCACAAATACACTGCGAGAAAGCCGGCTGGGGGGGTTGGAAAGGTAGTGAATAACAGTCGTGCGCACACACAATGAACAAAAGCACAAAACTCAAGTGGCCAAGCGATGGGAAAGGCTATAGAAGGGATATATATGTATTTATGTGTATGTATAGGCAGGGCCCAGACATCAGACATAGCAACATATTGTGCCATGTCGCATGCAGGGAAAACGGGGAGAAAGAGCGGTGGGGAAAAGCCGTAGACACACAGACAGAGACAGAGATAGAGAGACACGCTCTGGGAGGAGGACAGTCCAACTGTCTTTCTGTCCGCCTGTCTGCCTGCCTCCCCTTCTCCTCCTATCCCCCCTCTCTCTCTCTCTCTGTATCTCCCATCTGTCTGTCTGGACGGTCTACGTGCGAGAATGAAAATGCCGGGGAAAAACTAGGAGCAAGAGGCGATGGCACAGGAGCTCCCTGTCGCGGGCTCTGCTGCAAATTGCCAGTTAAAATTTTGCTGACATGTCAGTGGCAAACGTCAAACGCACCATGGGAATCCCCTTCTTTTCAACTGGAGCAAAAGAGATAGCCAGAGAGTGGGCGAGAGAGAGAGAGAGGGGTAGAGAGAGAGAGAGAGATATATTGGGGAGCGAAAGGAGACAAGAGGCAGAGACACTCGATGGGGACAAGTGTCAAGTGGAGTTTTACGAGATTTGTTTCGATTTTGTTTAGCCCCGTTCAACGGGTGTCGTGTCGCCATCGATGAGTGTTGAAATTATGAAGCGAAAAAATCGGGTTATCGAACCGATTGTTTATCGATCAGTGAAGGATGGAAATTGAAAAGAAATTGTATGACAATCTGATGTTTTTATAGCTTACTAAATGGGAATTTTATTTGGTTACTTTTATTTGCCATACACAAGATGGATTTTATTGGTATTTTTGATTTAAGGCAAAAATAGCCGTGTTATCGTTTGATTTCTTATCGTTAATTAAAAAAGAAAATACGAGAAATCTTAATTTCTTCAGTACCTTTTCACTCTTTAAAGAATCTGGTTTTCTTTAACTTCTTGATTATATGAAAGCTATAGGAATAGAAGTAAACTTTCACGACACAAGTGCTATCGATTTATTGTCCATCCATATAGATTATTATCGAATTTTTAACTATATTGAGAGACAATAACATGTGTGGCGTAGAAAGAGTATAAAAGCCCACGAACTTGTTACATTTCCGTTGATTTATTTTCCAAAACATTTTTCCATTTAAAAGCAATTGAATTTTGGTGGTAATTCAGCACAATTTTCCGATTGCAAAAAAGAAAACCTATTGACACAAATTGCAAATGCTGATGGATATGGACATGTTGAGCACTCTAAACCATCAATAAAAGCGTATTTAGTGGATGGAAAATATTTATATACATATATTTGTGACATGGCGACCGTGCGACCACTAATTAAATACAAATCTGTGCAAAATGGCCAGCAAATATTTTGGAAACTTGGCTAGCATAATTAGCGTGGCATAAAACCAAACAAAATAATACGGCACGGAGGGCATTATGCCTGATTATTATTATGAATGAGCAGCGGCAGTGCTGCTCGAAAGGCGACAAATCCAGCAAGGGGGCCAGCAAAGACTCTCGACTTGACTCGGGGCCAAGAAGCGGCCTTCGGCTGCCAACGCAGGGTAAATATTGACTCACAGCCCTGCTTAATCGAAGCCAAATTGAAAGCCAAACATAAACACGACCCCCTCTCATTCACTCATTCCCTCACTTGCTCATTCAGTCAGTCAGTCAGTCAGTCAGTCTGCCAAGGGCAGCGTTTAATAAACTCTGAGCGTGTCGAAAAAAAAAAATAAAAATAAAACTAAAAACAACAAAAAACGTGAAACGAACGAAACTGCATTCCAATGTGGGTGAAGATAATAATAATAACGATGGCTCCACGGAGGATGAGATGCTATATAGTGTGTACGATGGGGTCACAGACAGTCAGCCAGCTCGTCAAGTATGCAGGGCACCGCGTGTGCGGCCAATAAAATTCAAAAACTAAAAACGATGAGCACTGAAAAACAGCAGGGTGAACCTAAAGTAAAGTATAGCTAAAGTAAAGTATAGCTAAAGTAAAGTGTGATAAAATGTCATTGAAATGTCAGTTCAATGAGGTGGGAGAATGGCTGGGAACATTGGTATGGACTGTGGCCCACTAGAAGAAGCACTGACAGAGTGATCGCTTGACTTTGGTCCAGTCTCTATATACATATCTATGGTTATGACAGATTTATGGGGCACTCGGCCAGTGAATTGTGGACATTTGGCTGCACTCGGCATACAAAAATATATATATATATAAATAAATACTTGTATTTTGTGTAAACTAATTGACTCGGAAAATACCTGTCCTTGTCACGTGCCACCATGGTATTGTTTGTGCAATTTTTCAAAGCCCATTTGAGTTTGGGTGCTACTTCTTAAAGCGATTTAAATATATTTTAAGCTACAAGTACTCGTGCTGCTAATACATTTCTAATTCCTGAAAACATTTACAATCTTTTTCGGGATCAACCCTACCAACTGTCAAATCCCTAACTAATTATCCTCACTCATGCGAGAGGGAAAAATCTCGGAAAATCTGAACAAAAATTCCACATCAACAGGGAACATGTCTCCGATTCCCGATTCTGATTCCTGACTCCCGGACTCCAATTGCCAATTGTCAACCCTCGTCTTGTCTGAGTTTTTCGAGCGTGATATCTCGCCTTCTGTTTTCCCCGCCACTTTTCCACTCTTCCACTTTCCCTTCCACTTTTTGCCCAACCCATTGCCCCGGCCCCTACTCGCCCAAACCGGCTAGAGTAGCTTTGTTTTTATTGTCGCCTGTCGCCCTCACAATTGATACATTGATAAATGATGTTGCCGACACTCGGCACTCGACGCCCGACGCTAATTTTGTGTGACAAACAGTTACATGTCAATCCCCGGCTGCTCCTTGCCAGCGCTCCTTGGCTTCGTCCTGAGGAGCTGCTCTGCCCCCGGGGAGTCGTCCTGCTCGTGATACTGCCTGGCATACCCTTTGCGGTGTGGGGTTGTTTCTCTATGCAATTTAATGCTATTTTGCAAGGTGATCAAGATATACAGATTGAGAAATCATTAAACTACATTAAATATATATTTTCTATATTTTTATATTTATGCTAAGAACAGGTAACTCCCTTATTCGAACTTGTACTTATTCTGCAAGCTTACTTCAAGGGTAAAGCCTCTTCGGTTCCCAAACCAAGGCATTCTTGGAAGCTATACCTCCACGCACTTAATGCTGGCTTGTCATGCGATTTCCTCGCAGGAGCAAGAACAGTGGCAGGAGCAGGATAATGGCCACAGTGCCTTGCCGCAGCTTAGGCTGATGCAAAATAAGCAGCGTAGGCCCACTTCCTCGACCAGAAATTGATGTTAATTTGAGGGGAAATCAAATCCAAGGACACAGCCCTGGCGGGGCAATTAAAACGCTATTAGGGGCAAACCCCCCCCAAAAATGATTACATATTAGGCTTCACATTTATTCTACTACTTCCTCTTCCTCAGCGTGAATTACAGGTCTTTTGGAACTGTTTCTTTTTGGAGGCTGTCCTGCAGCACGCGGCATTGTCAAGAGATTATGAATGTAGAGCTTCAGGTAGATCATGTGATGCCGCCATGGCTCTCGGAGCCCGCGCAACTAAGGCCGACACCTTTTTCCATTTTCTTCTGTACTTGCATTAAGGAAATCATACTTTGGACTTACTATAAGGAAAATCCACCTATTTAGACTCAAGAGGCCCTGACAAAGGTTGCACACGAGAAACACGAACTTATTTCGGGGAAGTAGCAGGCGGAAGAGTAGAGAGACACGGGTTCTTCTTTTTCTTTTTTAAAACGCAAAATAACAAACAAAATAGATGTGCTTAAACGTTGACAAAAAACAAAAAATGTTCAAAAAACATACAAGAATAAAAACCTGAAGGGATTGCTTTGAAGTTTTTTTTTTTTTTGCAAAGAAGACTGGAAGTCACGAACTTGGCAGGTGTTCCAGCTACACTTCAACCCCATCCCCAGCCCGTTGTTTTTTTTATCAGCTAATTAATAAGCTTCAGCTACCCTGTACCTACTGGGTATTATATTTGTGATATATACCATATTTATTATAAAGAGAAAAGGTAAACTGATAAGAAAAATGTGTGGCAAGCGAAACATTTACTTAGCCAGACTTTTATATATTTTCTTTCTGCAGTTTTTTGAGTCGTTGTTGTTAATTTAACGGAAAGGATATATATATTTAAAATATATAATAAATTATTTTAAAGTTGAAAAATATATTTCCTTCCTAGTATAGGGTATACCTTGGCCTAAACTCTGGCTGATAGGTCTTAGCTTAAGCTGCCTAATTGCTGTGCATAAATTCGTTGCTCGTTGCCGGCGGTCGCTCATCCGCGAAATGTGCGGCGATTATGATGCCGACTTGTGGCCATGTCCCCACTTGCTGCCGACGACCGATCTGACCGATGATCGCAGCAACGATAATACCGATGATTATAATGACTATAGTGATGAGCACATCCACCCAGAATATTCCGAAATTCAAGTATCCGGAAGTGGGCGGCCAGGTCGATTATTTGTTGATTTTCATGGTTAGTTTGAGCGGCGCTTTCCGCCACAGTGAACCTTCAGAGGATTACCAACTCATATTTTATATTTATATTTATATTCATGTTTATATATATGTATGTATGTATGTATATATGGCCCCGTGTCGGTTATTGAATTTGCAATCCAACTCCCTCCTCAGCCGGAGATTATTCATTATTTCTCTGATTTTTTTCTCTCTCCCTCATTGATTCGTTTTTTCCTGCCATTGTTAATTGCATTAAGCCCAAGTCAATTATTGAATAGGCTGAGCAAGGGGAGGTGCTCGAGGGGGGGAACTTTTTAATGTTAATCCCGCCTCGACGTTAACCAATTCGTAAATAGTTTTTATATTTTTGTATTTTTTTTTTTTTGCTGTCGCCCCCAATGAATAGATGAGTGATCGATGGCTGGATAGGATTAAAGGTGCTGGGGAAAGCTGACATCATGCGAGAACGAGTCTGGCGAGGCCAGAAATAAATTGGAAAATTCAGGAGTTATAAGCAGTTTATCTATAATAAAATATATATAAATAATAGCTAAGAAGTATCTATAATAAATTACTAGATACATTCAAAGGATCCTAGACACATGAATAAATTTTCCAACTTGAAGATACTTTGTAGCAAATAGCTCAAGTGTGAAAATGTAAAGCCCCAAGCCCGAAAAGATCTGAAAAGAACCGGCCAAAGTCATCAGACTTAATCCCACCTAGGTAGAGGTACCTAGGTTCAAAGAGCGATCGGGGCCGAGTACAAATCCCAGATCTCTCAAATGCGTAGCCGAAAGATAAAGAAAATTAAAACGCTTTCAATGCCCCCGCGGGCCCCGAAGGCATCAACCTCAAAATCAACTCACAAAATCTCAGGCTGGTTTTGTTTTTTTTTCGGCGTCTCTCATGGAGTTTCTTGAACCCTCTCGCAGGCGGAAGTGGCAGCAGTTATGACTCACACACATACGCACACCTTACACACACACATTTCAACTGGTGTGCCACCAGTAGGTGGGACTCTAGTGGGCAGTTTTTTTTTTTTTTTTTGGGGAGTGGACTCCTCTTCTCCCGTGGTGAGTGTGTGTGTGTGGGGTGTGCACTCCCGAGCACGCTTCGGAATCCGTATCCAAAAATCCAATTGAATGATGGCTTGTATATATTTCTGTGCTGTCATAAATTCATTTTCAAAGGCGCCCACGCCTGCCCATCGAGGAGGAGTTGACTGACAATCGCATTTAGATGTCAGAAGAACTATTTTTAATTTCACACCTCGCTGTGATTTACGAGGGCAGGAACTCAGATCTCGGGTCTCAAATTTGGGGGTCTCTTAAACGGATCCCAGCTGGCCCTTAGGGGTAATCCCTGTGTTTAGTTTGGAATTTGGGAATGTGGAGTTTTTGGAGAAGTTCTAGGAAGACTTTACAGATCTTTAGCGCATATAAGAGATGGATTTTTAACAGCTTTATGTAAGAGATAACACAGTTTGGAGTATTTGTACTGCATTTTCAATTGTTCATAAAATTGTTTATAATAATGCGACTTACGACAAAACGACGCACATCGTTTTGTTCGATGACGAGTTTCCAACGAGATGCCAACTTCATAATGCCCCTCTTATAGAAGCTCACTTCCCTATATTATTTTTAATATATTTAATTATATTTAATTCCTGGAAATACTGATCTTATTTTCTGTTGGCAATTAAACGTGTTTGACCCATTTCCCGGGGGCAAACAACAACAAACAGGAGAGTTCACAAGGCCTAGAAAGGCGGAAAAGTGGAAAAGTGTAAAGTGTGCAAGAGAGAGAGAGTGAGTGGCACTGGGATCCGATTCAAAATCGGGAGTAATGTGTGCCACTGGAGCCGCCTGTTCTCTTCCTCTTTTGAAAACTCAAACAAAAACGCCCGCCCGCTTCCTGTGTTGTCCTCTGCAAATGAAAATGAAAATGGAATTAAGCACACAAGCGCAAGCGGCATAAGTACA
>JAEIIG010008802.1:0-12022 GCA_018904695.1 Drosophila parvula | reverse complement strand
AGCCATTTCGGAGGAGTATGAGTACTAACACCGTAACATGAGAATTTTATATATAAGAAATTTCCTAGGTTAAGAATATGGGGCATACTAAGGGGTTCGGTTGTAGTGGCTTTAGATCCCGAGTTGTGAGACGTTTTTTTTATTACTTTCGTATTACCATAAGACTTAAAACTTGATCACTGCTTAGGTTAAGAGAATGTAGCGTCTCAAAGGGTTCGATGGTAGGTAATATAGAGGCAGAGTTACGTTAGTTCTTTACTTTACTTATTAAGAAAAGACTTGAAACTTGATATAAAACTTTTGTAGGTTTAGACAGGCCGGCATACCAAAAGATTCGGTTGCAGCTTTCATGGATCCCGAGTTAACGGACCTCAAAGAGGGGTTGACCTTGGCCTTCTTTGGCGAACTCTGAGCGGGCATTGAAGCGCATATATATAGTAGACTATGGGGTAGGAGGGGGCTTCCCGCCGCCTGTTACATACATCTACACGACTACAGTATACCCAGCAACGCTATCCGGAGAGAGTATGCCATGTAGCTGGTACGAGTATGCAGGAGGAGCTGGGCCAGTGTTTGAGCTTAGGGATAGTGGGGTAGAGCGGTGGATGTGGATAATGTCGAACTGGGGCTTGGGCGGGGGAAAAAGGGGTACTCTGGACTTACCGATGTCGCGACAGAGATCGCCCTTCCAGCGCGGCTTGCACCTGCACTGCACATAACCGCCGGCTGTGAGGTCGCAGGAATCGCTATTGGCCGCCTCGCAAGGACACTGGCGGCACGATCCGCTACCGTCACGATAGAAAAGCGGGGCACACACCTCACACGAGTTGCCAGTATAACCTGGTGGGCATTGGCACACCTCAATATCGGCGGCATGCGTGGCACCGGGCGCCCCAACAGATACAGCCGTCTCCAGGATAACGTCACGGATCGATGTACGCTCGGTGGGCACCTTGGGCGTGGCCCGGATCAGGATGGCCTCCAGATTAGACAGGACGGACATGAAGTCGGAACGGGTGGCGGTACGGGCAGTGCCGCGATCCTTGGTCTGCCAGTGCTCGTCCTCGTGCAGACGGACACTGTAGCTTTCGTGCTCGGTATCGCCTTCAGTGCGCGACCAGATCAGCGTCAGGCCGTTGCCAATAAGGATCACATCGTAGCCGGGCTGATAATCGCCGTACGACTCCACCTCCAGTCGATACTGAAGGAGGCCGCCGTATGCCAGCAGCTGATTGCCCAGCACACTGCCACGCAGGCTCCAGTACTTGGGCAGGTAGGTGGTATGCGAATAGGTGTACATATTGGTGGCAAGATCGTGCGTCAAGTCCTGCGACACATCGCCCTCAATCTGGCCTTCGGCGTTCGTTAGCAGCGGCGGTGTCTGAATGAAATCAACCGGTATCAGTTGGCGGTACAATTCCGCCGAGCTGCACTGGGTGGTCAGGCCGCTGCAGTAGCACTCCTTGCAGCCATCGGGATTGCGCTCGGACAGGCCGTACGTGCCCGGACGGCACTGGTCGCACCGATCACCGATCACATTCGGCTTGCACTGGCAGTAGCTGTCGCGGCAGTCCACAGTGCCCGCCGGCTGGCACCAACGGTCGCAATCACCGACCGTCTGGTTACCCGGACTGGGATTGGGACGCGGCGGCTGATAGATATTGTCCGGTTCGCAGTCATAGGGAGTGCGACGCGTTGGATCGCCCACGTAGCCGGGGGCACAGCGTTCGCAGCTGGGTCCCTCGGTGTTGTCGGTACAGCTCTAAGAAGGATAAACACGGATAGATTAATCACGGGAATCCAGGGAATCCAGGGAACAGTCCCAACTCACCTGACACTCGCCCGTCTCGCTGTCACACTGATTGGAGTGTCCGTTGCACTCGCAGGGCACACACAGACCCAGATAGAGTCCGTACTCCTGGTCGCGCTTGTAGCCGGGGGCGCAGGTCTCGCATGAGAGGCCAAGGTAGCCAGGCGGGCAGCGGCACTGCTCCACCTCCCAGGCGCGCTGCGTGCCCACATTGGTGGTCGTTGCCGTGTCGAGGGTTACCTGTCGCAGGGATCCCTCCTTGGTGCTGGTCGTATACGTGGCCTTGATGTAAATGGCCTTGATGTCGCTGAGGGCCATCAGGACGTGCTCGCGATTGGCAAACTGGCCGTCGCTGCGCTGCCAGGCGCTCTCCTTGATCTCCACGGCATAGTTGTTGGGCGAACTGGGGCTCACCTGTGACTTGCGATAATGGATGAGCATCACGTCCTCGCCGCTCTTGATCACCACATCGGGTGCACTATTCCGGGACATGATGCCGCTGGGCAATGGACTGTAGCTCAAAGTGTAGCTCAGCTTGCCGCCATAGGCGGTCAGCTTGTTGCCCAGGAACACGGCCGGCAAACTCCAATACAGAGTGTCCCTGCCATGTTCCGCCGATCCGCTGAAGCTCAGCTCGCTGTGCTGCTCCGAGAAGACAACGGGCAGGGCATCGGGATTGGGACGAGTGTAGTCGTTGATCAGCTCGAAGCCATGATCCACACGATTGTGGAAGGAACCAAAGGTGCTCGTCACCTGGTTGCGGTACCAGGAGCTGCTGCTGCAGTCCACCTGGAGGCCGCTGCAGAAGCACTCCATGCAGCCCGTATACGTGAAGGAGTTCAGGTGGAAGCTCTTGGGCGCACAGGTGTCACACTGGTCGCCGGTGACCAGATCCTTGCACCGACAATTGCCTTCGCCCATGATCAGGGTGCCGTCCACGTTGCACGACGACTCGGGTATCCTGCGGCAGCTGCCGCCGGACACCAGCGGATCACCTTGATAGCCGGCGGCACAGCTCTGGCACCGCCTGCCCGTGTAGCCCTCGTAGCAGTTACAGACCACCTCTCCGTCCGGTTTCAGTGTGCAGCCGCTGGCGAAGTTATTGTTGCCGCTCTGTGGGCACGGGCACTCCTTGCAGGGCACGCCGCGTCTCGGATCGCCATAGGTGCCCGCTGGGCATGGTTCGGGGGTGAAGGGTACACAGTGTCCCAGCCAGGGACCGCCGGGCTGACGGACAAAGCCGGGGGCGCACGTCTCACAACTGTCGCCCACATAGCCGGGCGGACAGGAGCACTTCTCCACCAGAGAGGCACTGCCCAGACCCTTGTCAGCGGATCCCGCCGAGTCCAGGGCGATGTTAATCAAGTCCACTTCGCGGGCGGTACTGTCCAGATAGCCCAACCGGATGAGTATGTTGTCCACATTGGCCAGGATCATCATGATTTCCTCGCGTGTCGCCCGGCGACCGTCGGGCTTCTGCCAATCGCCCGGCAGGAAGGGAATGCTAACCTTGTTATTCTGGCCCGGTTGGGTGCGTGCCCGATGGGTCAATGTGAAGCGATTGCCCGTTATGATCACATCCGGTCCGTTAATGGGTCGTCCGCTGCCCAAATAGCTGACCTCGTAGCGCAGATTGCCGCCATACGACTTCAGCTGGTTGCCCATGTACTCGGCGGGCAGGGCTAAGTACGGTGTCTCCCGACCACCAAAGTGTACGTTCGATGCCCGGAACTGGACACCATGATGGAGGGTCAACAGATCCTGACCGGGAGCCGCGTCATTGATTACGATCTGACGATGGGGACTTAGCTCGACGCTGACCACGCGATGCGACAGGATCGGCGGTTGGATGGCGTAGGTGAAGAGATTGGCACTGTCGCAGGCACTGGCCACGCCGAAGCAGAAGCATTTGACGCACTCCTCCGATTTGCGGGCCAGCATATTGAAGAAACCGGCCTCACAGACATCGGTGCGCGGCGGGGTCACCGTAACAATGGTGTCCGGGGTCACGAAGGTGGTGCCGAGCGTGTTAATGATCTCGCAGGAGTAGGCGCCGCTATCGCCGTGCCTCATGTCCGGACAGTGTAGGGTGCCGGTGCCGCCGAAGCTCTTCGATTCACACTTCTCGGGCACATGGCCCCAGTTGAGGCGCCAAACAATCAACGGCGTTGGTGTGCCGGTGGCCACGCAGGTCAGGTCGAGCGGCTCGCCCTCTCGCAGATTCTTAACCGGCGGCGGCGGACGGATTGGCATGGGAGCAACTGCAAACCAAGAGTGGGTTAGAGTCCTCGCCAGAATCAACTGTAGAATGGGTACTTACTGCAGCCAACTTCATCGCTGCCGTCCCTACAATCGGACACCTTGTCGCACTGGAAACTCTTGGGAATGCAGTGACCGCTGCGGCACTGGAACTCATTGTAGCGGCACGGGGACTCGCTGGGCTCTGGGTCGCAGGATGTCTCATCGGAGTTGTCGCCGCAATCGTTGTCGCCATCGCAGCGCCAGGTGCGATCCACGCATTTGGAATTGGAGCACATGAACTGATTGGGCTGACACTTGTGGCCATGGCTGCAGCTCTGCTCATCGGAGCCATCCGAGCAATTGGGGATGCCGTCGCAGATGGCCGTCTTGTCGATGCACTCGTTGTTCATGCAGGTGGCCTGGTCCTCCGTACAGGCTGATGAGGGACGGGAGGCCACGTCGTTGTCTGCCGGAGACGAAAGAGCAAGTTAATCAGAAAGAAATTTGTAAAAATTAAACTAATAATAAATTAAAATAGGTTACTAAGCAGCTTACCAGGCCACAGTCAAGGGCGGCAAATGTTTGGAAATACAGAAAAGTTATTAACGATATTCTAGACAAAAATTAATCTAGGGCTGGCAAAGGATTAAGAGCCTTAGATCAAGGAAGGACTTTCCTACCTAGTCCAAAGAACTCAAGATCGATGTGTGGCACAGTGCCATAACGTATGCTGTTGGAGCGCAACTCCTCGTACTTGTTCTCTCCCCATGCTGCTTGCATATATTACAAAGATCTTAGACCAACCGCGGAAAAACCGCGGGAAAAACCCCTCACTTAAGAGGGCAGCTAAGACTAGGACTCATACTCACAGCGCTCAACATTGAGATTGACGGTGACCTGCTGTCCGGTAATATAGTTGGCATAGCCCACAGCCTCGCACACATAAATGCCGGCGTCCTCAATCTAGGAAAAGATAATAAGATATAGTAAGGATATAGGTATAGGATAGTATAGGTTACTAGATATCCTTCAAAAGGAGTCCAGAAGTATGCTACAAATATTGAATATCGTAAAAGAGGTAAAAATATATACTAAATTTGGTAGCACACTTTTAGACACCTTTTCAAGGAGTTATTTTTTAAAATCCCATGTATCTAAATAGTTCCTATAAGGATCTACTCACGCGAATATTGGGAATCTCCAGGCGTCCATTGCGATCTGTAAAGCCGGGCGGCAGGGGACGTCCTCCAGGACGCGACCACTTGACCTTGGCGCGGGCAGGACCTTCGTCGCGGCAACTGAAGATAACCTCGTGTCCTGCCAATCACAAAACATGAATGAATAAAGGAGCCAAAACCAAAAGGAATAAAAGGCAGACAAGCTAAATTATATAGGGTGGGAGGGGCTTAAGACTTTACGGGGATACAAGGCTAATAACGCAGAGGCTTGAATAAAATAGATAGGGGGCTTGTAGAATTTCGACAGAATATACAACTCCACACCGAGCCAATGGAATCGTGCAGTTTATCTTGGTGCTGGTGGTGGTGCTGGGACTTCCGGGTGCTGGTCGAGTATTCTCTCTGTACTACAAAATGCATAATTGTGTGTGCGGTGATTTTTGTAGTTAGGCCAACTTACCCTCCCTAATATATCCTGCGGTTTTATTTAGTTTATTTTTGGTTTTTTTTTAAGAAATTGGATTGTTAAGCATTAACGAGAACAAAGAACGGCAATTAGGGAATAACAATATCATATCTTCTGTTTTTCTTTTGCGTAATATTTTCAATTGGGAGAAACAAAGAAAGAAAGGCAAAAGGCTTGAGGCTCTAGTGGGGATACTTACTCTCCTTGATGATCTGACTGTTGGGATAGGTCTTCAGATTCAGCTGGTTCTGGCCACGGGATCCCGGGCTGGGCTCAGAGGCTGTGGATGAAACCGAAACCCATTAGCACATCCCTCAGATTATGTATCTCAAACTTATTGCGTATGTTATGAGTGTGATTTCTATAGATAGATTTTGAGTGTGGTAGCCATAGCCCTGGATCTCATAGTTAGTAGCTACATTTTTTGGGGTGGACAGACAGTTATTGAGGGGTTTCTCCTTCGGTGCTTTCGTTGGTTCAGGTTCAGGTTGAGGTTCAGGTTGAAGATCGATCCACTTACGATCGATCTCGTTGCTCATGGGTTGACCGCAGTCCGCCTCATCGCTGCTGTCATAGGGACAATCGATGCGTCCATTGCACCGCATGCCCAGGGATATGCAGGGTCCATTGTCGCACCTAAAGGCGGTCGGTGGGCAAAGGATTCGTAGCGGGGTCACAGCTGTTGTGGTGGTGCTGGTGGTTGTGGTGCTGATGGTGGTGCTGGAGACACCACCTGGCCTGGCCGTGTTAACCTCGACAGGATGATGACCTTATGATGGCAATTTTATGGGTTTTTTTTTTCTTTCTTTCAGCTAAGCTACAGTTTTTATAGGAAACTCTTCTTCCCCCCGCGCATTAAGCAATGGTGATGCCTTTTGAACCCCCCGAAAAAAAAGGCCTATGGACTTACCGCAGTTACGCTCATCGGAACTGTCGCGACAGTCTGAAATACCGTTGCAGCGGACCGCTGAGTTAACACACTGCCCGTTGTCGCAACGGAACTGATTGGGCTGACACTCCAGGGTGCCGCCGCAGTTGAGCTCATCGGAGCCGTCGGAGCACTCGGGATAGCCGTCGCAACGGCTCGTTCCCTGGACACAGTCGCCGTTGTTGCAGCGGAACTGGTTGTCGGCACAGCCTGTATATGAAGTAAAGAGTCAAGAGCTTGGATCAGTCAATGGACTCAGAGTGTTCACCAACACTATATATACCGCTGAAAAGTCTAAGGTCAATTTCGGCTTGGGAAGTTATAAATATTATATATCGATATATCGAGACAAAATATAAGAGAAAAGTGCATAAAATGTTTGAAGCATGCGGGTCGTCGACTTAAATTCAACTTAAGAGATATAAATACCAATAAAGGCACTACTTAGATCATAAACCAAAAAGAAAATAATCTAGAAATAAGGTAAAATCGTATATAGTTGCTATAGCTATATAGATCATTAACCAATGCAGTTTTGCTCGTCGGAAAAGTCCCGGCAGTCGTAGAAGCCATCGCAGTGCTGTGTTTCGTTTATGCAAAATTGGCGATCGAAGCAGAGGAACTCGTGATCCTTGCACAGGATGCCAGTGCCTATACGATATTCGATTATTCAGGGGGGGAGGGGGGTGTGGTGTGTGTGGGTGTGTGTTTGTATTTGTGTTTAAGAACGTTTTTTTTTTTTTTGGTGCACAAAACTCAAGTGAAAAGCGAAATCAAAAGAAAAACCAACAGATATAGCGGATTGGACAGAGGAGAGAGAGAGAGAGAGAGAGCGTGAGAAATGGAGAAAGAGAGAGAGATTAGCAAATGAAAAAGCACATACGATATTCATACGATATTCATACGATATATGGATGCAGTACGATATATGTTTATATGTGCAATATGTCATTTTAATATTTTATTTATATTATTAAACATCAGTGTGTCTTTACCTTACTTTTGGACTTTAATATACGATATTAATATACGATATTCAATAATCAAACGAGTTTTTTTTTACTTTAGACATTAAGAAAATATATTCAAAAAGTGCTATACAAATACGATATTCATATTTACTGCGCCAGGACCTTATAAAGAATAAGATAAGCAACGCCATACACATTTTTGTGCCAACAAGGCGGGTTTCGCATCTTATACTTTATGGTGTCATGGCCGTAACACTGTGGTGCTAAAGAAGCTTGGTGCTCACAGAGATGCAGACACTTAGAAAAGGTGCTTTCAAAATTAAATATAATACTTATCGGTCGGAAACCGACCAACTTTTCACTTTCTTTGAGCACTGAATGTGACGACTTTGAAATTAGTAGAAAGAGCGTGAGGAGCATGAGTGATGGAGATGGTGGGAGATGGAGACTTACAGTTGACCTCATCGGAGCCATCCTCGCAGTGCCGCCGTCGGTCGCAGCGCTCGCTCTCCGAGTAGCACTTGCCACCGGAACGGCACTGGTGCTGCGGACAGGGCAACGAGCTAGATGGTGGACATGATGCCTCATCGGAACCGTCGGCGCAATCCGCTTGACCGTTGCAGCGCACCGAACGGTTGTAGCACGACTCGTCACAGAAGAACTGGTCCGAAGTACAGTCGCTGGGCTTGAGTCGGTCGGTGGCTTTATATATATTTATATATAGTATATTTATATGGTCGGCATGCGATGTGTGTTGGATGTGTGTTGGTGGTGTGGTTGCAGCAAGAAAGAGAGATAAGAAAGCGGGATGATTATGGTTATACATATGCCTTGGCCTAGAAGGCAGCTTAGCTCTAGTACAGTTTCATACAAACCTGCTTCCAATTGTCGTGAGACTTACAAGCTACAGTGCATATATTGTTAATTCTAAATGTTTATGAAATGTTCAACCTAATCTCTCTGATTAAAATATAATTTGGAACTAATAAAGGTCTTAGATTCCTTGTGGAATCGAGTATATATTAATGCAGATCCTAGAAGGTGAGGTGAGTTCTAGGGGAAGATCTAACGCGTTTACCATCGAAGCAATTCAGGCCCTCATCGGATCCGTCGGCGCAATCTTCGATGCCATTGCAGCGGGCATCGAGATCGATGCATTCGCGACTCGAGCACCGCCACTGATGGGCCTGGCAGGGTCTTTGTGTCGGAAGTGGAACTGGACTCGTTTTCGGTTTCGGAACAAGGACATTCGGTGTGGTTGTGTCGTAGTGTCTGTTTCCTGGGACTGAATGGTGGTGGTGGTGGTGTGTGTGTGGCATGTGGCATGTGGCAAGGATGTTGATTGTTTGGCGGTGATGTTGGCGTGTGTGGGGTTAACATAAAGATGAAACGAGACAAAACAATCGTTAAAATAAACGAACGCTGTGTTAGAGGCAGCAAAAAATGGATCAAGAAATAGCGAAAAATTGTAAGAAAGGAAAACCTAAATAGATGTAGAAACAGCGAAGCGTAAGGATTCAGATTGATTACGTAAGGGGGGGGAAAAGAATTCTGCCTCAGGGCTTTCCCTCTCAAGAGGTTTCGTGTCAACCAGACAAGACAAGTATCTAGAAAAAGACTAAAGGTAAATGTTTCCAAAGAAAGATTCTTGAGAGAAAGTTGAAGGGCTTTGAGTACGGAAATGTAGCATAAAAATACTGGAGAAATACAGGCCGTTCCCAAGGGAACTGTCCAAAGTTGCATAGTTTGAAAGGATTACAAATTTCAATATATGTAGAATTCGTTACCGCCACAATATTTCTCGTCGTAGCCGCCGATGCAATCAATTTTGCCATCGCACTTGATTCTCCGATGGACGCAAGTGCCGTTGCAGGACAGCTGATTCGGCAAACAAAATATCCTTTCTTGAAATTACAAAACAAAAATATACACATCGCTTGTGAGTACACGATTTCGTGGGGACACCAATAGGCTACAATAGATTTCCTGCTTAAATCGTAAGCCCCCCTAAATAATTCAAAGACCGAGGAAAAACGACCCAAAAGCGAAGCAACCAACTACGAACTATAGTCTACGGTGGTGGTGCTGGGGCAGGACTTAGTGGTGGGACAGTTTGTTGGATCCTTGGGAGAGTTTGGGTTTGGGATCGGGATCGGGATCGGGATCGGGCGTTTCTTACCGCAGTGACGCTCGTCGCTGCCATCGGCACAGTCGGCCTTGCCGTTGCAACGCTGCGTGTCGGCCACACATTCGCCGGTATTGCAACTTTTGTGACGGCGATGAATATCGGTTTAGCGATGGGCGCGTGATTGCAGATAAATGATCATGATTATGATGTGGTTTATGTGTGTCGATGTGGTTGATGTGATGTTGTCGTGTGTTGTTGTTGTTGTTGGAGTAGGAGCCGTGACATGGAAGAGCAGATGAAAAATGATTATGATACGACAGGGATGGGATGCGATAGAGGGTTGGGATTAAACTATCGAAATAAGACCGATCTACCGATTATTGCAGTTCGACTCAAATATTTTGCATTTTCGCTAAATGTATAAATTATTTCTATTAATATTTATTTACAATTTTAGTGATGAATCGGAAAATATAAAAGACTTTTTGTTTTTTATGTATTTGCATATTCTAGTGAATTTTAAACGATAATTATTTTATATTTTTATGATCAAATTGATCATTTTCATTCTAGTTATTGATACTTATCAATAAAATATTTGTGAAAAGTAGCAAATATGTTTTTTTTTCTTCTTGATGACAAAGAATCGATAGTTCCGATAGAAGGACTAGGTAGATAGGGTTATGGATTGATGGGGGTTTATATGGTTATATGGCGCTGGGCATGTGCTTACAGATAGGCATCGTCGCGGCAGAAGGCACAGTTGCGCTCGTCCCTGCCGTCGTTGCAATTGGCAATCCCGTTGCACAACTGATCGCGTGGCAGGCAGTAGTCGTCGCACTCGAACTCGCTCTCTAGACAATGCTCTGCGAATGATGCGATGAATGGATGGGACGGTGATCAGGCGATGAGGCACGGGATGTCGGTGTGGATGTGGATGTGGGTATGGTTATCGCTAGGATTGGTAAGTAACACCTGGAGCCACAAGGGGTTAGGATTGGGGGAGGGCGTCTCTTTTTTTACCTGTATAGGACTGACAATCGAGCTCATCCGTCTCGTCGTCACAGTCCATGTTGCCATCGCATTTCTTGTCGAGGGGCAGGCACTGACCGAAGTCACATTCAAACTCAAGGATTTCACATTCATTCATCGGATTGTTTTCCGGGTCGGTGTCTGTGAGGGTGTGTGTGTGTGTGTATATATTTTTGTGTATGAAAAGTTGAAGGAAAGATAAAAGATAAATGTTATGTTTAGAGCAGGAGGGAGGAGACCCGCAGACAGATCGATAGGCGGCTAGAGGCGGCGGCTGAGATCAAAACTTTAGAAATTCGCAAAGAAAAAATGCCAAAGGAAAAGCCCCAATGTAAAGGCAACTATCAGGAGTTTTCTTTACGTCTATATCCGTTCTAAAATGTTGCATATCTTTGAGGTAATTCAGTAATTCTTGCTCTTGAGTTTTGCCTTTAAGTTGGATCTTTCCTTGGACACTTTCTGCGGCACAACTACAGCTTTGAGCGCAGCCCCCACAGAACAGGATTTGGACAGAGATGGGCGGCTCGGGTCAGAGATGGCTCAGATGGAGGAACTACCGTAGTTGTCGTCGTAGGTAAACGGGCAGTTGTTCTCGTCGGCGCCGTCATCGCAGTCGGTGATGCCGTTGCAGCGCTTATATCCGGAGATGCAGCTGCCGTCGCCGCATTGGTACTGATGGCTCAGGCACTCGACACCCAAGCGCGTTCTATTGAATCGCCCGTGGAGGTCTTTTGGGTTGCGCAGCAGGATCAGGGATCGGAGCGGGGGTTTCGAGAGTCAGATAGTCAGGTTTCAGAGTATCAGAGTGGCAGTGGCAGAGTGGCAGTAGAGTACGGGATAGATTTGTACACGGGTTTTGGTTTTTGTTTTTTTCGGGGGATGGCGAAGAGAGAACAAAACAGAGAGTACAGTTAGCAACAAAAGTCGATACGGGGGGGTCAGCTTTTAGAAAGAAAGTGGTGTAAAATGAGGGATTTGTTGGATTGTGGCACTAGCAGTTAGCATTTTGTCCGAATTAGCGAAGTTAGCATCGACCTCCAGCTCGATCTTAACCTAGGGTTAAAGCTTAATCGGTAAACTTAACCAATGCTTTGAATTTGGTTCGTAAGTAGGTGAGGGTATTCGGGGATCGTGGCTCTAGCAGTTAGCAGTTTGACCAATTAGCGGAGCTTAACTTAACCTGCAGTTAAAGTTTAGTCCATAAATTTAACCGAAAGCTAAAAGGGGGCTTCATGCAGTTTAACCAATTAGAGAAGACCCAGTTAAGG
>JAEIIG010008772.1:0-12146 GCA_018904695.1 Drosophila parvula | reverse complement strand
CTTCGTAGATTCCGATTATGGGGGACGATTTTTGCGAAAAAAAATTGACCCGCCCTAATGTATACATATGTATTCTTTAGATAATTTTCTGAAAAATAGCTCAAGGGGATTAAAGCTGTGTTCGGAACTAATATTCCATTTAAAATCGTTTGGCCGGATTTCAAATAAATAAATAAATAAATAAATATGTACATATGTACATAGTATGTATACGTAGTTAAAAATATACACTTTATGATTTCAAATTTTGCATCTAATGGTAATTTGGATTTTTTGCTTATTTGTGTCAATTACAGAACCAGCAACAGTAACAGCAGCATATCCAGTATGAGTCACGAAAGCCAGGTTCGCATGAAGCAGCAACAGCAGCAGCAGCAACAGCAGCAGCAGCAACAGCAGCAGCAACAGCAGCAACTACAGCATCAACTCAAGGAGCGAACGGCAACGGGCGGGCACTTCAGCTTAGACTGCACCGACTTGGTGGTGGATCAGCATCAGGCACAGCTGCAACAGCAACTGCCGGCCACGCCCTCCAGCAGCTCCACCTCCGGCAACTCGCCGGATCTCCTTGGTTACCAGATCGAGCAACAGCTCCAGCAGCAGCAGCACCACCAGCAGCATCAGCAGCAGCAACATTCATTGCAATCGCAGCAGCAACAGCATCTCCACCAGCAACATCAGCAGGCACAGAACGGGAGCCAATACGGAGGCTATCACCACGCCTACCAGCCCCAACATCCCCTCACGCCGCACTCCACCAGCTCCGCATCTCCACCGGCAACGGCCGCGGCCACAGTAGCGGCAACAGCAGCTGCCACATCTATTGCAGCCGTCGCAGCGGCAACAGCAGCGTCGCCAGCCGCCGACGCGAGAGCCACCCAGGTGATGGCAGCGGCAAACATATACTCAAGCATCGGGCAACCCTATTCCCAGGAGCAGAGCAACTTTGGTGCGATCTATCACCACAATGCAGCGGCTGCTGCGGCCGCCCACTATCACAACGGACACGGGCACGGACACGGACACGGACATGGACATGGACATGGACATGGACACGGACACGGACATGGACACGGACACGGACATGGACCCTATGCCAGCGCCTATGACAAGTTGAAAGTGTCACGTCACACGGCCGCCGCTGCCGCCTACGGAATGGGAGCCACCTATCCCAGCTTCTATAGCTCGGCGGCCCATCACCAGATAATGCGACCCAACAGCTACATAGATCTGGTGCCCCGCTAAGGAATCCCTGCTAAAATCAAGAATATAGACTATATCCGAATAGGACGGGAGGAACGTTGAAGAAACGCTCCTTTGAACAAGAGTGTGTCAATACTTTCTACAAAAAGAGATGAAAAACGTCCAAGAATCCATCCAATGTCCGGATCAGCAGACTAGGAAATTTTCTGAGATACATATATCCCCTATCCATCATCTCTAAAACTACTTACGAGTATATGTATATGGCGTCTTGATTTACCAAAGTAATCGGGCCTTAGCAACAAGAAATACTGTATAATAAATGAATATTTGCACTTTTTTTATACAAATGTCTGAAATGGACCATAAAATAGAGCTGGAAAGTCATCAGGGAAAGTTTTTGGAATGAAAAGTCAAACAACTTTTGTTCGAGCTCTCCACAAAGTATTTCGAAATCCAATTCAATAAAATGTAGAGTTTTTCCGAATAGAAGCCATATCTTTCGTGAAAGTTGTATCTAGAAACAGTTTGTGAATTTAACCATCGGTGCCTGGGATTATATTCTTGCTTTTGGAAGTACAAGTAGAGGATCAAGTATTAGCAGCAAGAAAAACCAAAAATGAATGCAACAAGTATTACAAGTATTTTACATCTAAAATGATAATATTATTATTATTATTCTTTTTTTTTTTAGTGTAATTTCTAACTGTATGAATTTTGTGCCAAAAAGTAATGAAGCCAAACAAATATATATCTTTATTATGTAATATGTAGCCGTTTAAGTGTAATTTTACTGTTTTTTTTCCCCTTACATTTTAGTCACTTGATTTATTCAATGTAAATACAAGCAATACGCACACATATTTCTTTATTTGCATATACACATATGGAAACTGAAACAGTTTCTAACAATAAAAGCAAAAAACAAATAAAAAACCAAACACAGCAACAAGAGCATAAATTAACAAAAACAGAATTTTCTTTTACATTTTAGTTTGGGATACAAAATGGCCGGAGTGGATGCCGCAACTGGAAAATGGGGAAAAGAGCTAGAGCTGGGGAAAAAGCGATTTTCCATTAACCATTTTGTTTATGCTACATCACTTTATCCCCATCTCACTTTGGCCGTCGTTTTTTCTTAGATTCCGCATCTCTTTCTAAACAAAAAGTGCCGTGGCTTTAATTGAGATAAACCAACGAAAGAGCTACGTAGAAAATAGGATGGAAAAAGAGGGGGAGAGTATGTGGAAAATGGAAAATTCCAAATAACGCAAAGAACGAACATAGGAGGAGTCTTGAGAGGAACAGAGCACTCCCCAGAAATCTTAAGAAAGTTAGAATAAATACGATCGAAAAATATTCTTATCCTGGAAAGTAACAGAATGATGATTACATTTCGAAAAAACATACATATATGTACATACGAGTATATATGCAGTTCAATAGTTCAGTTAAGATTGCCAGTTTAACTTAGTTTCCTTTTTGGATATAAGGTTGTATACTTTCATACTTTGTACACTTACTTGTTTCTCATTTCTTTCTTAATACAACTAAACAGTACAAAATACAGAAAAGTAAAAAATTAAAAAAAAAAAAAGAAAAAAGAAAAAGGGAAGAGGAAAGTAAGGGATGAAATCCAAAGTGGAGAAAACTACAGGAAAACTCAGAGAAATGAAATGAATTTAGGGGGAAGTCATTGGGAAGAAACGATAGTGAAGGCTGTTAGAAGATATATGTAGCTGCGTAGAGAGAGACACCAGATAGACAAAGGAAGCAATAAAACTGCTTTGATTTCCCATCGACTTTCCCCTTATTCCCTCTCTTTCTCATTCCTTTTGTTATCATTGCGCGTCCATCGACCCTCGAAAT
This sequence comes from Drosophila parvula, assembly GCA_018904695.1. Classification (NCBI taxonomy): domain Eukaryota; kingdom Metazoa; phylum Arthropoda; class Insecta; order Diptera; family Drosophilidae; genus Drosophila; species Drosophila parvula. The sequence continues at coordinate 9,074 of JAEIIG010008772.1, read as the reverse complement.
GAGTTTTCCACTCTGATAAGTTGCCGTCTCGACGATTGACGCGATGGGGATCTTCGGCCAATGGAAAATCGATGGCGTGCCACATATGTATATGTAAATACCTCACAGAATTGGCAGGTCGGCCATCGATCCATTTAAAATGGATTTATCGGACAAATAAACGCCATCAGTTGAGGGATCGGTGGAGCCGTTTCTTGGCGTTTTCATTGGTGGCAATGATTTTTGCTGTCTGTACATTTTCTTCATCTTATTCATCTTGTTTGGGGGTTATTTAACATTTTATAACATCATATAATATAAATTTTATCAAATAATGTCATGGGAGGGTACAGACCCATTATCTTGCTGATGGAGCAGATTACACAATCGGGACTACTCACCAAAGAAAGTTCCTACAGAATAGGAAAAATGCCCAAATATCAACCAAGTTCTGCTATACCAATTTCATCTTTTGAGTTGTTACGGTTTTAATACTTTACGGAAATATAAAATAAGAAAAAAGAACACCTTAGCTTAGCATTGGCTTAGAGAGAGTATTTCTGTAAAAAAAAGTGAGGGGTTTCGTTAATTCGGTGCAAAACGGGACACTTTTTAAAAATTTCTTTTGCGGCAAAGCGGCTTAGTTTTCAAACAATATTTGTGAAAATTTGTTGTTAAAAAAAATATATGTACCGGTTCACGAGTTTTAGGGAATGTCCCAACTATCCACAAAATCGCCCGATATAAAAATAAAGATAATTTATCGAAGGATAGGTACTTACATACTCGTATGTATGTACGTCGCGTTTTTAGTTTTTATATTTTTTCCCCAAGTTTTTATCAAAGTTAGACTTACCTATTTATTTTATTTTAAATTTATTTGTTCAATAAAAATAATTATAAATAAAAATAAAAGGTCGTTAGTACCTCCGTTCAACTACCAATAACTTCGAAAATGTTGCTGATCGAAGTCATATTCTTAACACAATATTTTCCCAATACTACATACATACATATATCTCACATAATGTTCTTAAAATGTTGTCCATTTCCGTTGTAACGCTAGCGAGTTTTTAAATATTTGATGCGGGTTTTTAAGGTTAGAAATAACGTGGTTCCTTGGTCGAAAACAAGGCTTTTGACTTTCAAAACCTATTATAGGTCTCATATGCGACAAAGGAACGCGTTATCATTAGTACTGTCACTCTTCTCACGTTTGACCTGGACACAAAAGACACAACTCAATTTCACACTCCAGAACGAAGCCAGTTCTAGATAATTAAAACAAAAAAAAAACGGAGAGCCTGTGACAAGCCGTCAAAATGCGACATTCATTAGTCACGCGGAAATTGTGACACGACGCGTTTTTTCGGGGGCATATTCTAAAATCTATGAACATATTATATGTACATATGTACATATATTGATTGTATGGCATTTTGAACTTTGACTAGAACTTTGACTTTGATGTATCCTAAAATGCACAGCGGTGCATCACGAGCATGTCTAAGTATAATTGAGCTTTTAAGGAAATTGTTTCATAAAGAAACTGAGAAACCAGAAATCCACAAGCAGGAAAAGGGGGAAATTCGTTTAGGGCCGCATCTTCAAAGAGCTACGCGGCGCGTAAGTCTAAAATTTAATAACGCCTTTTATTTTACATACATACATATGTATGTATGTATGTACATATATCTTGTGGAATAGCCCCACAGTTGTTGTCCTCTCATAAATAAGAACAAATTGGCATGCGATTCGCCTTTAGAGCGGCGACCAAGTAGAGAACATAAATTGCTCATCACTTGCATAAAATTTTCACAAAAACAACGGCCAAAAACAAACAGATGTGTCGCCGACTGATTGAGGGGCAAAGACATTTTTGAGGGGGATGCACTGTGGCAGTCGGGGCGTATTTTAGAACATGTTGGGGGACGAGGAGTGACCCGAAGACTCTTGTTGATAGTGTTACCCAAGGATACCCGAATAATTCAATAGCTTATATTTATTTCCTTTAACTAATCGTGTATTATAACTAAGAAGAAGTCACGAAGTCATATGTATGTACATATGTACCTGTCTCTCCTCTTTAACCGGAAACGGCACTGCCTAACTAAACTCTCGATGAATGATTCACATAAACTGAAATACTTCATTTTGTGACACTCACTAGAAGAAATGTGTCATCTTTGAAGAACAGTCACTAGGTGTTGTTTGGCTTAAGGTACGGACCTTTCATACATTTCTCTGCCTATACTGTCGTTACTCATTGAATTCTTCGCCGAAATATAATATTGTTATTAGGAAGTTTCTACTTACATACATATGTACATACTTGCCGCTATCGCACCTTAACTCTTTTCGTTGGCGATAAGTAATCGTAATCGGTGGGCATATGACGTACAATATCTTTGGACTCACTCATACTATGTACATATGTACATATATAGTATGTATGTACATATGTATGTATGTATGTATGGTGCTATCATTATGTTGTGATAATGGATGGGGTCGCCCAGGGGCCACAGACACAGTCCACTTGAAATATGGTCCAGAGGGATCATTTCGATGCCACTGTAAAATGAATATTTTCAATATTTATTGTCACCCTTCGCTGTGGTGGGTCCACTCCACGCCAACACATACGCACGTCATTCCGGGCAGGGTGTAGTGTGTGTCGCCTGTCGTTTCAATCACTCGCATGGTGTCAAATTGCCCGTTCTCCCCATCTCCCTCACCCTCTCCCTCTACCACTCCCTGTCCCTCTCCCTCTCCCTCTCCCTTTCCCTTTCCCTCTCCCTTTCCCTTTCCCACTCCCTCTCCCTCTCCCTCTACTTGGCCAATTCTGAAGTGCTTGAACACTTCAAAAAATTCTATATTTGCTTACACAGTTCGACAAAACTCGAACCTTTTTCTACCCGAAGACCAAGCGCTAATAATTCTTTAAAGTCTTTATGTGAAGGAAAAAGATCTACGTTTTATTAGTTCCTAATACCACCTCTGGGGTACGTATTTTTTTCGTTTTATTGAGCCTTAAAGAGTGCCAACACAAAGCGATTTTGATACTTTTGATATGCGGTTTTCTTAATTTTTGTGTCCAATCGATAGTGTGTGCAAGCCGACTTCTTTATCAAGCCAAAATATCTCTTATCTAGGTTAGGTAAAAGGGATGATTTTACCTTTAACTCTTTAAACTTTTTTAACTTTTAAACAATTAATGGTTATATTAACTAAAACCATATAAGGAAAGCTAACTATGCCAATTTTGTCAGATTGTTCCTATACCAGGAACGATCGACTAGGCAATCGACAAAATTAGAATACCCCTGCAAGATTACAACGAATTACAAATGATTAAATATTTACATTCGTGTACCAGGAGTTAATTTTTTCACCTTTGTACCGATTACGAAATTATTTTCGCCTGCAAATGTACAGCAAATACATTAAAACCTAATATTATATATGAGTATTAATACAAATTTTAATCTAATCAATTAAATTATTTTGTAATCGAGTTGTCTAACACTTTGCCAAAATCCTATTCCTGCAACATACTTTCTTTTTACTGATATTTTCAATTTGAATAAAAATAATAATATTTAATTATTTTCAAGTACTTTTTCCCAGTGCAGATCAGATCACACTAAAATTGTTATTCTTATCAACTGTGTGTGTTTGTTGCTGTCGCTGGAGGCGCATCCGAGGCTAATCGCTTTGAAAGTGAAACCGTGTTTACGTTATTCCCCACGTTTTTCCGCTATTTGAACTTTTCTCAAGACTTCCTGATTTTCTTCGGCTGTTATTGTTGTCGCTGACACTTGAGGCTTTGTTTATGCTATTGAAAAAAAGAACAGCATCACCGTTACCCACATTGCAATGGCAAATAGAGAGGGTAGTATATCCCAGGGATACTCGCACTTGAGATTTTAGAATAAAAGGAACCAATAAATGGAAACCAATATGAAAATGTACACTCTTTTTCATTTCTACTATTGCGTAAAACAAGGCATGGGCAACAAAGATAACGGAAAGAGCAAAGGAATCGCAAGGAACCAACAACATTCAACTTGTCCTAAATCATCATACATATTAGAGCTGAAAAACAATCTGTATTTTCCCTGCTTTTATATACATACAAATATATACTTGAACAAATTTAATAACTATCAAGGTTTTCACTGAATTAATTAATGGTAGAAATATAAATTTTAATAAACTGAGATGATATAAAATATAATTTGAATAATAAATACATATAATATAAATTCGGTAGTTTTCCTGAACCATCGATTCGATGTCGACACGCGCCTCAAGTGGATAATGGCATACGACCTGCTGAAAACAAATAAAAAACAGACAAAAACAGATCACACTGAGAACGATGAGGCGATCGTATGGAGAAAGGAGGAATGTACATATGTAGGTCGCAGGAAACGGGTATCCTTTTGGAGAACGCATGCACGTAAGAGACTTCGAGTGTGTATTTGACATAACATATTGCTGACACGCCCCCAAACAAATCACTCTGCGTGGATCTGTCATTGCCCCCGACGCTCATGTACCCCAACCCCTTTCACGACCATCCGCCAGTTTTTTAAAAAAAATTTTACACACGTTACCCACAGGGTACAAGGGTATTATAGCTTAGTGCAAGCCAAGCATGTACATACATATGTACATATGTAACAGGCAGAAGGAATCATCTTCGCGCTATAAGGAATGCACCAATAAGTACTGCTCTACACGTTCCTAGCAACATTTGTCTTAATTTTATTTAGTTTATCTTCTGCCTTTCGCCCTGTTTAGAATTAGGCAATGTCTTTTAGCCATGTCAATGTTCCTTTTAATTCAACCCACAATATTATGGGTACCAGGTATCTCACAGTCGAGCACACTCGAGATCTCTTACTTGTTTTTTTTTTCATCTGGCGCACGTGCTTGAAACTGAAACAACAATGTTGCTGCCGTTTTACGAAGCGTGAAAATTATGAAAAATAAAAATTCCACTAAAACAGAACTAAGGAAATACCCCTCATATGATTATATGATATGATAAATCAAGAGACATAAGAAATTCGGAGGATTCTGTAAAACTAAAAGTATTATATGTAAATAAAATCTTTTCAAATAATATTTGGATACCTACCGAATGCATAAGGGTTTCCTACAGAAAATGTATGGAACACAATACTATATACCCGAATTTGTTCATCGTTATGTGATAATGGAAACCTGGCTCCATTCTTTGCACTTTGAAGTACAATCGAGTCCCAGTAATCTGGGATGCGCAAGGTAATAATATTCATCAATTACCTCAAAAACGGGCCAGAGTATTACTAGCGGTTTTTACCAATCATTTTTGAAACGTGTAAGGTACATATGTATGCTTTCTTATATAAACGAGTGCTTGCTCGAATAGACAAATCTGGCAGAAATGACCGTTATATCGCTGTATCCGTTATAATCGCTGTATCGCCCTCGAAGGCACATAACTTGAAAATTAAAATCGGATTTTGTCAAACGTGCTTTAATATAGTACACCGTGTACTTTGTAACTTATAAAAATATAACAATTTATAGGAAATAACAGACCAAATAGAAGCAAGCCATTACAAGGGCGCAAGACTACACAAAAAATATAACGATGCAAATTACATTCTCGGATGGGTTGTGGACCCATCCAACCATACAACGAAAAATGGAGATATGGTATGCAGTATCTGGGCCGTCGATTCAGCGGAAATTGAGCGCATAATTCAGAAAAATGTTTCGCCCTCCGAAAAAGTCGTGCCATAAAAACCGTGTTGAAATGTGTTTGTGGCAAGCAGAAGAAGATTTAGAGGATATAGTCGGGCAGATCGGGACTGATCAGCCAGCAGCGCCCTCTGCTGGGGTGTTGGGGCGCACTTATGAAATTAATGCTATCGATGACAACACACAACCAAAAACAATAAAAGACGAGCGCCAAAAATAGCAACAAAAAGGGACTGCAAGGGAAAATGAAAATGGAAAATGAACGACAAAGCAGCTAACGAAATTATGAATGAGATGCACAGAGAGAAATAGTTTTAAATACTTTAAATTATTTACCGATTCTTCCCAAAATTTGGGTCACCAATATACGTAGTTTCCGATATTGCACAGCGAATGATATCTGGAAAATTTAACGGAAAAAAAATTTATCTGGAAAAAATAAATCGGTTACCGTCGATGTTCTTCCAGTTCCCTATGTGGAAAACCTCCCACTTCAACTCCTGATTTTACAGTATTATACTTTTATTTATCATAGTAGTATATATTAAACAAATTTTGACAGTTAAAAGTACTTAGATACATTAATCTACAAACTCCTCAGAAGCAAACTTGGCAGACAAAGTAGCTTTCTAGGTAAAGTCTTCTTACGCATTTTCTTTCGGTGGTGAAAGGGACGCGGCGTGAAGGGAGAAAAGTGTGGGGACAATGTGGACGCTGCTGCACGATTATTGCCAACTGTTAACAGATTTGTTGGCACTGAGAGATCGTAGAGCGAAACATTTGTTTGATAATGATAATGACCATGTTGAATGCAATTGCAGCACACGCTGAATATACAGTTGCTTCGCGGAAATTGAGTCATTTCCACTTGGTATTATTGACACATAGACAGGCGATTGAGTTCGCTCTGAAAACAAATCGTTAAATTAACCAGCGACCAAGAGTCTATGTGTGCTGAAAATTCAAAGTGCTATACCATGTGCATAAGCAATTTGAAATTTGAATTGATGAATACAATTAACATTGTGAATTCCAACAATCGATTATTTTCTATTTTAATTAAATCACATAGCTTGTCTTCCGTTCATTGAAAATGATTAAAAGTAGTTGTTTTATTATTATTATAACGTATTAACGTAGCCCATTTTCATTTAAACTTTTTTAGTTTCTGGACTTTAAAGCCTAGTTCTAATGTTGCATTCCTTCATTCCTTTCCGTAAAGCGGAAAACTTCATATAAAAATAAACCAAAAGACCAAAACAAAAATTCTGATATTTTAATATACTAAAATGAACGAAATGCCATTTAGTAGCGTTATCAAATCACGCAAGCTAGAGGGATTGAAGGAACTGCTTTAAATACGAATCATTGAGAACAAAATAAGTAAGGAAAATGATCAATTTGGTCTATTTGTTTCCGAACGAAAGATATCACAGTGATTTTCGTCGATGTTAGTAGGACCATAAAACTGTAATTTACATGACTATTTTCTCCATATCAAATCTAAGGGATTTCATATCCTTATGTAATAGAGAGTACAAAAGTTATATATTACTCATTCCTTGCCATAAAAAACTAATATGGAAATTCGTTGGCGCCAAAAATATGGTCTCTCGGCGTTGCCATACCGTCGGACGGTTATTTTACCTGTTGCTTGTACCTATAGCTATCGGTAACAAATGACATCACCCGCGCAAAGATGATATATCGTATATCGATACTATCGTGAGTTGTTGACCTAGCTCTACAGCTGATAGGCTGATTTTAATTGTTTTTGAATTTATATATTTATTTATACATTTAAAGTAGATTACGGCACACAGTTGGTGAATACAAAAGCGCCTATTAATAATTGGAATTGTACTGCGGTACTTCTTCGGATTTTCCGCAAGCCAAAACAGGGTTAAGAAGCCATAGACCGCAGGTGAAAAACTCCTGATAAAAGCGATATAAAAACGCTTACACTAAATGTAAACCATAAATGTGGATGGCTTGCGATAGATGAACAACTCAAAGAAATTGCATTCGTTGAAACAAAGCCTATAAAAATCACCGAGAAAACCTGAGCTGCGTAAGCAGAACCGAGTGACCAAGGGTTGCAACAACAGCAATCACAGCAACAAAATCCAACTCCCCAATTCAAGGTTAGATACAGGATATCCTTTCCCATCAAATCCAAGCAACCTGTGGAATCAACCTAGTATTGCCACATTTCTTTACGTTTTATTTAATTTCTATTTTACGTGAGCACACGAGCATAGTGAGTATTTACCCCGGATATGTGGCATCCTCGCACACGCATATATACGCACATTACGCTCCTCCAGATGTCTGCATCTCTGATTGTCTGCGTGTGTGACTACTGGAAGCGTTGCCACTTCCTCAACCGTCCAGAGCCGGAGGCTGGGGACTCCTGCTCGCTGACGAAGAAGCCGCTGCGGCGGCTAACCGTCGAGGTGGACGCCATCACTGGCAACTACTATTTGCGCGAGTTCCTCCAGCAACGAGTGATGGGTGACTTCCTGAGAACGATGCACGGGGTGCAGCTCATTTGGGTGGAGCTTCATCCGCCGGAAAGGGACACCATCGATCACCGGTGGGCGCAGATCCTAGCGCATACCCTGTGGGAGCACATCGAGGTGGAGCACCTCATGTCCTGGCTTTCGACGCTGGGCGGCGGATTCTCTGCCTTGGGTGAGCAGTTCGAGCGATGCGTAAGTATCCCTGGATGGCACCCCAAGTGGATTACAAATCGAATAAGCCCCCAATACACATACACTGACAGGCGCAGACAGCGGGCAAGATATCGCTGCAGCAGCTGAAAATCGGGCTCCGGCTCGGGGATCCCTTCCTGCAGGCGCGCTGCAAGCTGTACTACAGCATCTCGCTCATCCAGCGAGGGCAGTTGCGGCGAGCCAAGCACCTGATCCGGCAGCAGTACGCCTTTGCGCGGGTCAACAAGGAGAAGGACGTGCGGTTGGTGCGGATGTGCCACGGGATTTGGCATCGGCTCGCCTACGAGTACGAGCAGCGCAGGATGCGGAAGCTGGGAAATTAAGAGAAATTAAGTGTCTAGTGCTGAAAATTGTACAATATCTGGTAGGTAGATGGGTGGCTCAGAGGTCCATTTGTTCGATTATTGCAACTGTGAGTTTATATAAAGAGGCATTGTTTTTAATAGTTTTATTTAATATGTAATTGTATATATGTACGTAAAAAAATGCATTTACATAATTCATTTGTTTTTATTTGTTGTTCGTACTGTAAATACTTTTCAATTGCCCGTCGCAAAATCGAGGATCCAATTAATTTTGAGGACACGCTAAACACAAAATTAT
>JAEIIG010008769.1:0-10352 GCA_018904695.1 Drosophila parvula | reverse complement strand
TTTTTGAATATGTGTTTTAGAAACTGTCTTGATAGATTGTTATTAATCTTAAAAGTGAATCTATATTTGCAAACAAATTTGTTAAGTAACATGCAATTTATATAAAGCGTTTATTTAAGAGGCATATGTTGAAGCATCATTTATTTTCTGCCCAGATTGCTGTTGAAAAACACTGAAAAAAAGTAAATGTTAAATATACAATTATATTAATGGCTTCTGTTTTTCAACTCACAAAAAATTATTGATCTTCTCAAGGTCGTGCAATATGTCATCTTGGTCCGAATTCAGATCGTCGCGTTCTTTAAGGCTCTCGAGTAAATCAACATTTAAGCTCTCAATATACTTCTGTAGGTTATTGACCAACAACTGTAGAGTCGGAACTTGAATTCCAGTGAGTAACTGCCTTGATATCCAACGATGATGTCTATTCATATTTATACCAACATCACAAAGCATTGAGCGAATTATATCCACAATTGGCGTTTCGCCGTTTTTCTTTGCCTACGATCGGAATAAAATAAATAACAAAAATAATAAAGCATTTAAAAAAGCAGAGCTTTAGGATAGCACAATCCGCGATCTTAATATCTCTAGTTATCGATATATGTAAGCTCCCTCTTATAGCTAATTCACACATTTCTCTTCTACTACTAACGCTTTTCCGAAAGGACGAAATAAATAAGTTTAAATTATTATTGATCTACAACTTACCTTGACTTTCATTTGCGCGATTTCCTTCGATTGAGCTAGGGCTATTCTAACCTCTATTTGGAGCTTTGATTGGTTCGCGAAGAAATAGTAGTTTTCATTTGAATTAAAATCTTGTTCCTGAATCGCGTTGCCGCTTATAGTAGTTTGATTGATATTATGTTCTTGGTTCTTTTGAAAGATTTGATCGTTTTCAAATTCTTTATTTCGTTTGGTTTCACAGCACTCCGATTGCTTGCGAGGGGCTTTACTAGATAGCTTTGGACATGTTTCCGAGTCGGAACTATAGCTTTCGTTGTCGGAACCTGTCAGAAACTCTTCTTTTTTAATGTCTGAATAAAGAAAAAATAGATTTTAAAGCCTGTACTTAAATAACTTGTTTATTAAACTTACCATTTTGATTATTTAATGGGTCTTTATCCCCGATTGCCAATCTTTTGCGGATTTCATCTCGGTTAAAGCGACGCTGAAACAAATAAACCAAATAATTAGGATTCTTCTAAAAACCCTTACTTGTAAGTTTACCTTTTTCTCGATTTGCTTGACCTTCTGAAAATGATTTTCCAATGTTTCCACATCCATATCATTCGCTACCTTGTATGCATCAAATTGTTCTAAAAGGGGATTATTTAATATTACCTAAACATACTTATCCTGAAAGAGTAGAATATATTTACCCAACACCATGGTGGTAGAAGAGTCCTTGGAATATTTTTTGGGATCCTCCAAGTACTGAGACCAACATGATTGATTTAAGTACCGCCGGTTAACTACCTTTGTAACCTCTTCTTCATCAAAAGCTGGTTGGATTTCTAAATTGCTCAAATTGGGAATATCTGCCTGTGTAGTATTCTTATTCTTCTCCGAAACTGTGTGATAACTTTCTGCCGAATCACAAATTATATATTTCCGCTGACTATACGTTTTATAATCAAATGTGTCCGGTGGTAGCTGTCGCTCGTCATGTGATTGCTTTTGTTGTTTCATTTTCAACATCTCGTGCCCGTACGGTTTATTTTTCTTTTTATTTTTGCGCATATTATGTCCAGCAAATCGAGTTGATTGAGTATAATTTAAAGCTTCCGTGCCATTCGATAGCTCAGCATCGTTTATCTAAAAAAAAAACCAACATTAGAGAGTATAATTATAGTATTGAGAGAAAATATCTACCTTTGATAGGTTTGATTCTTGTAACGATTCCAGGGATTCTTTGTTTTTATATCCATTGATAAGAAGTTCAAGCTCGCGCTCAACTTCTTCGCCAAAATCCCCAACAATATCAATTGGACTTTGTCCTTGCAGTTGGGCATCGTATTTTGTATTGATTGTACAGGACCACGGGGAATAGTCGGTATTGGTCATATAGTTTTTGCTCAAATTGTATATTAGATCAGGCTTTACTGAGCTTTCCTGCGTCGTGTTGAAATTTTTATTTACGAGATCAGGTATATTGGTGGACGACGAAGTGTTTGCAATTTTCTCAAAGGAGTAGGTATTTCCATTGTCATTTGCATCCTTTGCCCTATTTCTCAACATTAATTCCTGGGTATTTTCGGAGTCCATGTTACACTTAACATTTTCGTTTTTAAACGAGATTTGGTCGTCCTCCCTGTCACTGTCCGTTAAATCACTTTCATTGCATTCCATGTCGGAGTACTCGATATAGTCGTCCGAAAGTGTATGTGCAAATTTTTGGAATCCCGGATAGTTCGGGTTAGTAATACCCTTGGTAATATAGATATCCATTCTTGAGCTGGGCATTTGAGAAAGTTATCTACAGATGAAAGAAAAATAGGATGTAGTTATTGTGATGCATTTAATATATATGAATTTCAATGTCATTCACTGTGCTTTGTCAATGATTTTACCACCACCACACCACATGCCGCCTTCCTTTCCCTTTTTATTCATATTTCCAGGGAGATTTCCTTCTGACCCTAAACCACATTTCCCATGGATGACGTAGTACGAAATAGTCTCAAAGGAATTTTACATAAGAATAACATGTTTTTGAAACGATTTCGTTAATTTTGGGAAGTCGTATATATGTGTGCATATACATATGTATATGTTAAAGCTAAGCCAAAGAATGTTGTCATAGGTAACTGCTTTTATTTACTATTGAAGCCTTAAAAAACCTTCACTTTGATGTTTTTTCTGATTTACTTTTTTACAATATCTTGAATATATATAAGAACATTACTCTTTTGGTCAAATTTATGAGATTTAATTATTGAATCGATGATAACTTACAAGGACTCGTGCCTTCCTTTCTTCCATTCAGATATAAAAAATACTCCCACAAATACATTGTGTATTTGGCGCATGCGTGGATTTGTATACCACTGTTCATAGTGTTAATAATAGCACTATTTAAAGCATTAGCTTACGATGATTAAAAGAGACTTATTTATTATTATTGAGAAAAATTACAAAATACGTAATACAAATAAAACAAATACCTTTCCACCAGAGCACCCATATTTATTATCAGTCTTAAGTATTTTCCCTTAATCAAGATACGGTAACACTAAGCACAATGTGATTTAAAAAAAAAAATAATATTGCTATTAATATATTAGAAAAAACTAAACACACAACTATAAAAATGAAATAAGCTCGCAGTGTAAATACTTATGAATAATAATGATATTATTCAAGGGCATTCGTCGGGTGAAAACCCAGCTAAAAACTCCTGTTGACTTGGTGCTCATCCGGGTAAGGTTCTTAAGCCATTATGCAACTGTTAACAAACTAAACTTTTATAAATACTTCAGTACTCGACGGCTGCCACAAATCCATCCCACGATGACAACAGGAGCACTACCACCACCCAGGTACTTCAATTGCCGTTGTTATCCCAACCAGCAGGTGAACCATCTTCCGTTCCCTTGGCAAAGCTAAAAAGTCAGCATTTACCCGAAAATCATACTTCTTGGATGCCCAGTCCGTATACCGCGCCCGGGAAAACCTTCAGTCAATACAAGAAGCTATCTAAATTTCGTCTAACATGTGAGTAATGCTGCTTTTCTGATATTTCATTGTATTAAGCCGGTTGATCTGCTCTTCAGCTTTGGTGGTCATCACGACAGCGGGAGGCTATGCCATGGCACCGGCTGCCTTCGATCCCGCCTCATTTGTTATGTGCACGTTGGGCACAGGACTGGTTTCGGCGGCGGCAAACGCTATTAATCAGTATCACGAAGTTCCCTTCGATTCGCAAATGTCAAGAACCAAGAACAGGGTGCTCGTCACGGGGCAAATGACGCCGCTGCATGCGGTCACCTTCGCCGTTGTGTCTGCTACCGCTGGCCTGAGCATGCTATATTTCGGTACAAATGGATTGACCGCAGCACTGGGAGCGGGAAATCTCTTCCTTTACACCACGGTATACACGCCGCTGAAGCGGATAAGTATAGTCAACACGTGGATTGGCTCTGTGGTGGGTGCTATTCCACCGCTGATGGGCTGGGCAGGATGTGCCGGCACCTTAGATGCCGGAGCGATGATACTGGCCGGAATACTGTATGCGTGGCAGTTTCCCCACTTCAATGCGTTGTCGTGGAACCTAAGGCCGGATTACTCACGTGCCGGCTACCGAATGATGGCCGTTACCAATCCGGGCTTATGTCGACGGACGGCCTTGCGGTATTCGGTGGCTATTGCCGGTCTTTCAGTCATGGCGCCACTGCTTGACGTCACGAACTATTGGTTTGCTTTGGAAACACTACCTCTGAATGCTTACTTCGCGTACCTTGGTAAGTGGAGGAAAAATAGTCTGATACATACATATGTATGTTCTATGTACATAGATAAATATTAATTAATTGTGCATTGCAGCGTATAAATTTCACGAAAAGTCAGACAGCGGAACATCGCGAAAGTTATTCAGATTTTCTTTAATTCACCTGCCTGCTTTGATGTTACTATTTTTGGCCAACAAAAAGGAGTGGTTCTTCGGCAAGCCGGCGAGCGAAGAGAAGAAAAAGGAGTCCAGCTATCTGGCTATTAAGCAGTCGGCGAGTAGTTTGGGAAATGTCCTGCCCGTTGCCGTAGCCGAAGAAAAGCCCAGATAGTCTATTACTCACATATTCAATGTTTATACGCGTTTTTCAGCAACGAAAAATACTTAATATAATTGCAACTTGTATAAAATAGCCTAAAATATTAATTGAAAATCGTACCTCTATGTTGCAAAGTTTTTTTGCTTTTAAGAATAAATTGTGACCACATACTGAACGCATAGAGTTTGATTAAGGTATTGAACAATTTGTTTATAGTGAAAGTCTCAACACGGATGCACAGCAGGCAGCAGCAATGTAAGCAAGTACAATGAGTGACCATAGCGCCAAACCTTCGTTTCAATGCATAGGCGATAACAGTCCGATTCCATTCGTTTCAGAAAATGCGGAAGCAAATGTTGATATGAATGTATATTGCTTTATTGATTTAGTTAATACATTTTCTTATTCTGCACATAAAGCTGCCCACTTTTAATTTACTACAAAACCTAGTGGACAAACATCTACATTCTAGAACAATCTGGTAAAATAATCCATTGATGTATTGTATTGTAATATATTTTAAAACGAGTCCGAAAAATTACAACCTTATGCACTTCCCACAGAAACTATTTATTATTTTATTCTTGTTAATGGTCAAAGTGCTAAAAATCAGAAAATTTGCTTTTTTTTCCGTTCGGGTATTTCTGCTGCTACTGCAAGTATCGCCGCATCCCTGGTTTGGTAATTTCGACGGGAAACTAGCTCAAATGAACACAAAATGCAAAACGAACCACTGGAGTGAATTATTTTTAGTGAGCTGAACGTGGATTGTGACAATGAAAAATTGAGGAATAGTGTTTACATTCATTTTATAATTTATTTTAAAGTTATCTTTTTTATCTCGATAAAGGAGAAAGTGGCGTATGCAAGTTTCTTTACACAGTGCAAACACATAAATTCTTAATTATGTATAATGTACCACATAAGTTTCGTCAAGTTTGTCGATTGTGCCTCACATTGGTTAACGAGTGCGATGTTGCAGAACTACAAATTTATAATGTTTCATCGTCGCATAATAGTGCGCCACAAGACAGAGCTGAGCAGCCGAAAAAGGCGGTCGAGAAGCATGCTATTGGCTGCTTCAGCAGGGCTCGGGCTCTGAGCCCCAATCTGTGCAGCTGCCTCGGTGATAACTCGCTATCAGTACCAGAAACGGGTCCAAGCCAATCCCAATCCCTTCACCAAACACATTACACGCCAAGTGTGCCTTCTGCTGCGGGAACAATATCGAGTGGCAGTGAACAACAAACGTACGCCAAGCCTTTTGCCAGCAAGAGCCAATTGGAGTTGTCGGACATCGCCGAAAGATCAGTATTCAAAAGTCAGTCATCGCCGTCGTCGACGGCGACGTCGTCATCGTCGACGCAGGTAGCGCAACAACATGAAAATATTGCATGCAGAGAAGGAGAAGGAAAATCATCCAAGACGGAACTACTCCCGAGGGAGGAACGTTCACTACATAATCAACGCGATTTCGCTGCCGAAAACACAAATGTGAAAACCAAAATAAGCAGCAGAACAGATAACTACGGCCAAGAGCGCAGCGGAGAAGATGATGAATCATCACCACATCTTACATTTCAGATATTCAACTGTCTCTCTATTAAGGTAAGCAGATTTCCATCCAACACATTTGCACAGAAACGAATTTACATTAATTACGCACACACACAAGCATGATATATGGTGTGTGTGGATATATCGCGGTGTACCTACATACATACATACACACCGTTGAGAGTGCATGATTGTGTGTGTTATCTATGTGATTACGACACCACACGTCAAAATAATAGGAAATGATTGGGGCCGCTTTTATCCAATGGCCTATTAACAATCGGTATCAATTGTTTAGTATTTTTTTCGATTAACTGTTTTGGAGCCATTCACCCACGCACCCACACACTCACAACGAGCACACACTCACAAAGACAAGTGCACACTGCTATCGTACATCAATGTCCAGCATAAAAATGTAAATATTGATATGTACACATGTATGTATATACGAATGAACACGGCTGAAATGTGAGCGGCAGAGGTCTACATACATACATACATACATACATATATATATGTATGTATATATGTGCATTAATCCATGCCGTATAGATAACATGTTTATTCCCCCCGTGTAAATTTGATTGATTTAAGACCGCTTTCTGAGTGTCAGTGTGTAGGATTTTATAGGGCAAATTAATTGGAGGGGTAGGTCACTTTTAGTCGTCATTATTTGGCACTTACTACAGAAGGTTATTTTTGAATTAGAAAAACTGGAAGCATGTTACTAATTGCAGTGTGATAAGCTAACGACGGGCAGCACCATTACATTTTCTTTGCTTTCTATTTCTAACGGTCTCCCCAGATACTATAGGTACATATTTTAACTATTTTTATCTCCCATTATTATTAGACTTATAATAACCGAATATGTCTGACGCTTTCCATCGATTTTATTTAATTCCTCCCGATTATTTCTTATTTTCGTTCTACATTACATCACATTCACAAAAAAAAAAAAAAAAAAAAAACACGTAGACCTAAAGCTTTTCTTTTACCTTTCCAGACAATGCCACACGATGGATTACCCAACGTGATCTGCAGTGATTGCAGGACAAAATTGGATTCCTTTGAAAAATTTCGAATTACGGCGAACAATTCAAATAATGCCTTGAAAGAATTTTTAAATATATCCAAATCTCTGTTACTAGTAAGTATTTAAGCTTTTATGTTAATTTAAAGTTAAAAGGCATTTTTAGGAATGTCACAGATACATATAATATTTTTAATAGATTTAATTCCATTTCAATAAGTTCCAATTTAAAACATGAAATAAAACGCTGTGATTCTTTTCAGGATCCAAACGAGTTGGATGACAAGCTTGATGCAATTTTAAAGGCTTCATCGGAGGCTATAGCTGCCAAAGCTCTCACCGAGCTGAGCACTTTTTCTAAGGTTAAGTACGACAACAACAGTAAGGTAGATACATCCGGCATCCATCATCAACAGCAGCAGCAGCCGTCGGATCGCAGGATTGAGATTAGTAATCAAGATAGCGCAGCACAGCAGCAGCAGCAACAGCTTAGCTTATATCCAGGTTTATTCAAATCAATAACTATGAAAGGCGATCAGTTTATTGCACATAATAAGAAGGTAATGCCCGGATCATCCTTGCACAGCAGCAGCCACTCGGCGGATATCGAAAAGTATGAAAACCTACAGCAACAGCTTGAAACGGCAGCCGTTCTCATGGATATAAGCAAAAAGATTGTTATTTCACCTCCATGCTCGAATCCGCAATCTCCGTGCTTCTCTGCCACAGCTGCAGTAGATACAAGTATTAAAAGTTCTGTGATAAAATCAAAACGTCCATTAAACAAAAATGAAATCGAGGACGGAGTTGAGATTGACCTATCCGTCAAAAAACAAAAGAACGATTACTCCTCTAATCACCGGAACGCATCAACATCGGTGCCCCCACAATTACACAATTTTTGCCAAACTCCAATGCTTGATATTCAGTCGCACTTAAGAAGTGAAGAGGATTTTCATCAAAACTACAGTATTACCATTAACCAAGTTGGTGGTGGTGGGTCCGCCGCCGCCGATTACAAGCTAAAGGCACCGAAGGCTAGTACCAACTCTTTGCAGGATTCTGGCGACAGCTCCGACTCTCACAAACTGGAAATGGACATTACGTCTTCAATTAACGACCGAAAGACCCCGGATAGTCTAAGCTCGGATCATGCTACAGATGCGGCAACCACTCAACTATGGCAGGCACTAGCACGATCAGCTGGTAAGTGATTTTATTTTCTGCAATTTATTAAAGAAGTATCAAGGTAAAATCATGAAACACTCTCTCCTCGCACAAAATTACAAGAGAGCCTGGAGCCAGCACAAAAATTTACTTATCTCTAAGCTTCTATTGTCTTTGGTATTACAGCTTTGGTTTCGGAATCGATCGACTGATTTGTCTTTAATTTATATCTTATAGCAAAAAGTAAAGAGGAAAATCAGAATCAGGCCACTGAAATAATTCGCAGCATGATGAGCCAGTCTTTCGTGTTTCCGGTTCCGTCAACAGTATCATTTACAAAAGTACCTGAAGAACCCATAGCACTATTAAAGGTAAGATGCCACATACATATATTTCTCAAAAGCGGAAACATAAATTAATTAATTTGGTTACCCTTTGCAGGATCTATCAGAGGCTCAATCCAGTAAATCAAAACCATGTAGAAGAAAACAAAGTTTTCCTACCAAAACTGATTGCATCGACGTAGTTAATGAGAATGTGACTGATACTTATACCCCTTCAGAAGCAACTCCAGATGAAAAGAAAGATAAAAGGGTAAGTTGTAATCTCCATTTGTATTTTTTCCCTCATTTTAATATTCCCTGTGGAATTCTTGTTTACTCCACAAAAGAACATAAACCTTTTTAATGCCATACCTGGTGCTCAAAAAGATATGTCATGTTCCAATTGTGGCACCCTCACCACAACAATTTGGCGGCGAAGTGTTCGAGGCGAAATGGTATGCAATGCCTGCGGATTATACTTCAAGCTGCATGGTGTCAACAGGCCGCATTCAATGAGACGCGATACCATACACACCAGACGCAGGCGTCCTAAAGAATTGGAGCGATCAAAGAAAAGTAAGACATTTGACATTCCAATTTATTTATACTAGATTTATGGGGGATATCAGTCATTGGGTAATAGAAACAAATGCAATGGATATATAATACAAGCTGCAAAGAAACAACTGAACAGAAGACACTAGAGCATCTACTTCTCTGAAACAAACTAGGGCGCTACAATGGGATATAGGGAGAATTAAGATCCTGAATATCTTTAACGGTCTAAAGACAGCGCAGCTACTACAGGCAAAGAGGGTGTGGATAACAGAAGCTTAGATCTATTCTAAATATAGGTTTATTTCAAGAAACTGGACTATTCTATAGGAATATATCCAGTTGTATAAATAAGTTAAGATTCTTGTCTAAAAATATGTATTTAAAAACTATCTTATTCTAATCACAGAACACAAGCAAATCTCATGTTCTACAATGGAACCAACAAAACCAGATTTCTTGACGTCTAGGGAAGCCCTTGATATTTCTGGTCTGGTTTTGAATGTGAGTACCCCGCTTTCTTTTTATATTCATATTACCTAATGATATATTGTTTGGATAATTTAGAAATACAAAAAGGAAATGGATGAGTCCGAGGCCGCAGCAGCACTTAAAGATATTCTAATGAGGCGAAAGAAGTCGAATTCTTTGCCGGCGTTTAATGATACCTGTGAAAGTGCGGATCTATCCGCACCGCTTAACCTTGTTTCCAGTGAAAATAATGCAAAGTTAACATAAAACGCCAAATATATATTCCCCTCTTCACTCACTTTTTCGAAAAACAGAAAACAAAACAAAAATACCCTTAACACACACACATTTTGTTTATTTATGAGAAGTCGCGCATAAGAAAGAAAAAAAAACAAAAACGGTATAGGATTACAGAAATATAATATAGATTATTAATAAAAATTTTGCATTCTTTAAACTCTAAATTTTATT
>JAEIIG010008765.1:0-15400 GCA_018904695.1 Drosophila parvula | reverse complement strand
TTTATTTGTAGTGAGTCTGATTTTAAAGTTAATGATTGCTTTTAGTTCAAGAATTTTATTGGGAAAAACTGTATTTTTGTGACAATAAATTTTGTATTATATTACAATTTTGTCTACAGTTTTAAAGTGTAAATATAAGTTTTATTACTCTTCGTAGTAAATATTTTTGAAGGCCCCCGTTTAAATTCAACAAATCTAAGTCACATATTTAAATTGTTTGTGTTTTATTAGAAAACTTGCCGTATTAACTTTTGTATATTTTTTTTGTTAAATTAGCTTATTATATTCAGGCTTTAAGGTCGTTAAAATCAAAAACCTAATTTCACTGATTGAATATGAATAGAACATTCCCTGAATTAATTTCCACACTCACTCACCTGCTGGCACGGCGACATCTCGAACATGCAATTAGAGCCGAAAAAAACGCGGAAAATTCGCTGGTTCATTCAGTCAATTCAATTAAGGGTTTACACACCGCATCGACCGACATATGCCACACTTATCAGCCTGCCTCTGTCTCTGGCGTCCCTTTCGACGACTTCCAATATGCAAATGGTTGTGTGATCGCTTTAATTAAACGCCTACACATAAATTATCTCGTTGCACTTGACAACGACGACTTCGACGACGAGGACAGTGTTTTTAATTAAGTTTTCACTAAAAAACATAAACACACGCGAGCCCACAAAAGCACACAACAGTTGGTGTATGTCTGTATGGAAAAAGCCGCGATTTGGCGCCAACTGTTGCTTCAAATCAAATCAAATGATTGGTTTATGAAGGGGGAACCTTTTCTTTTTTTTATGTTATTTGGTTGCCCAAATATACTGCCGAAATATTTGTCGTAATCGAATCGTGTCCTTTCGTCCTGGTGGCTGCTGCCAAACTCACTTGTTGCACAATGCCAACCGAATGCCGACGCCAAATGCACGGGAAAATAGTTGTGCAGTCGCTGTCGACGACGACGGCGTTGACGTCGACGCTGCCTCTGCCCGCTCTCCCCCAGCACCAGCAGCAACAAATTCGACAAAAATGCCCGATACACCCACAAAAACTGCGAGAAGGAGCCATCCAACAGCCAACCGAGTGCAGCCAAATGTTGCTGCAAGGACCCAAACCCAAGTTGCCTCCCAAATGCCATTCAAACACACACACACACACATACAGCTAGAAAGGGGAGGGTGTTCGGAGGGTGGGTGGCTGACTCAATGGCGACGACGTCAACGAAGCGACGAAACTTTTTTCGAGCACACGAAACTTTTTCAGCACGAAAATCAAATGCAGCAGCAAAATAACGAGGCGGCAGCGCTGCTGCTGTTGCTGCTGCTGCTCGAAACTCAGACTCGAAGCTCACCCAATTTTCCCAGCCCCCAAGCTTCCCCCTAAAAAGCAGCCCAGACCCCGAACCAGCCATCCCCCTCGCCCAGCCAGCTACACATTTTTTTTTTGTTCTTTCCTCCTTCTTTTTTTGTGCCATTTTGTTTTTGTGTGTTTTGCTGTTTTGCCTTCTCCACACCCACCCACAACACACCCACACACACACTCGCCTGTACATATAATGTGAAATTTTTTCCTGCAGTGCATTTTGCCCAATGTCCTTAGCGCCATATTGGCGCCCTCATAGCTCCTCCTATAGCCTCCCTGAGAAACAGCTACCCGTACACTCCTTCGCCTTCGCTATGCTAACTTTCCCAAAAACCCCCCGTAACTTGGCTTGAACCGCCCAACCCCATTCCACTTTCGCATTAACTTTGTGCTTTTTCGTGCTTCCGCTTCATTTTTTCCGCCCATCGCAAGGAGAAAGTGCAGCGTAAAAAAATTTGCTGGCCTGCGTCTTGCCTGGGCAGCTAGGTGGCTTTGGTTTTGGGGGCGGCAGTCCGGTCCCATTGTCCCGGTGGCCATACCTTGAACCCAGGCAAATTCTCAATCAAAACCCCAACCTGCTGCTGCTGCTGGCCGGGACCCAAAGTCCACCTCAAGCTGCCTGACTTCCTGGCGAACCGGCTGACCAGCATCAACACGAGCACGGTTAGAAAATTCGTCCTTTTGGAACTTATTTACATGTAAACTTTACAAGGGAATCTCGATAACTTAATATCCTTTATTTAGATATTTAAGAAAACTAGAATACAAAAATATAGGAACATATTAAGAATAGAAAGATAATACTTGTCTCAATATATTCCCTTGTGAAACTTCAATCACAATCCTCCATAGTTGTGTCAACACATAAACCTAATTAAATATAATAAATACAATAAAATAAAATAATTAAATAAGAAACCCTTGCCCTAATGATTTCTCCTTGTGCACCTTAAACCCCTTCTTTTCTCACCCAGAAAAAAAAATGCCCAAAGAAATGAGAAAAACAAAATAAATAAGAAAAAAAGTGAAAGAGGTGGCCGGCAAAGAAACCGGCCAAAGGCAACCAACCAAAAAATCTATTTTCCAATTTCTGTGCACCCAGAACAGAGCCCAGAAAACCGAACCGGGCTGGCGGATTGGAAGTGGCATGCATGCACCAAACTATGGTCTGTCTCCCACTTTGTCCTCCCGTCCCTCTTCCCTTTCTATAGCTATCTCCCTTTTAGCCATATTGGCCTCTCACTTGCACCGTGTTTCACCCACTTGTGGCGCTTCCATACAACACACAAACACACACACCACGAATTTGGCTGCCTCACACGAAGGACGAAGGACGATGATGGCGCCCGGCGACTCCTTCGGCGCTTGCAGCGTCATCCTCGTCCCGTAACACCAACACTAACAACAACAACAACAACAAGTGGCAGTGGAAGTGGAGAAAACTCGTAAAAATGTAACCTAAAAACCGCCAGAAAAAATTCAACAAGAGCAAGGCAAAGCCAAAACGCAAAAAAATAGGAGGGACTCTCTGGTGGGAGGATATCGAAGATATGGATACCCTTTAGTGGATGAAGTGGGAGTATTCTAAACTGGTATTTACTAAAACTCAAAGATATGGATTAGATAAGGAAATATTTCTGTAATTAATTCGGAATGTAGTGTCGTTCTTAGTGTCCCTCAATGACCTTACAAAGCATTTAACGTAGTCATTATTAGGGATGGCAATCATATACATATATCGATACTGTTTTGGTTTTTTTATCCATTAAACGATATCTATGGCGATATTTACACCTTGTGGTATATGTGCGATAATTCGATATTCTTTTTAATAAATATATCGGAGCAATATACACCATACAATTTGAAAACTTTAAAAAGCACCCACCAACTAATCTTAATCCGAACGATTTAATCTTTCAGATATTTTATCTTGCTTCAATAATAATACATAATATTTTAAAATTTATAGGATATTTGTTCCGTTTTATCGATATTTTAGTATTCAAATCGATAATATACATTTCGATATATCGAACTTATCGATGTTTTTAATATAATAAAGAGTGCGACATATTGATCAATTTATCATATTGGAGTTTTCCTTTCGAAGCTACAATTAGTTTTAAATTATTGCTTCACACATGACTCGGGGCAAGAAGAGGCCCTGAAGAGTCTTTTAATTAAGAAAATAAATCTGTACAATGTTATTATGTATTTTTTTAAATCTTGTTTTAACTCTTTATTGACAATCTCTGATTACAACCTACCCCCAAGCTCAGTATACCCTTGACAGGGTATAGAGGAGGAAAATAGTTCGTCTGCTGCTGGAAAGTAGGTGGAGTGCTTATTGCGTAGTCCATGAAATGCTGGCCAGGATTGGGCCACCCCAGCAGACCACCTTCTCTCGCACACACACCCACACAGAAGGCGACGCGACGTTGTCCTCGTCGCTTGTTGCATCCTTCTGGCGTAAAAATGCCTTCTTACAGCCAAAGACGGTGGGCGGGAAATCGAGAAGGGTGGTGGCGGGTATGGAGCTGGGAATGCGTGGGTGGTAGGTTTGGAAAAGCCAACGCCGACAGCGGCGCCTGCAACGCTATTCTCTCCTTCTGCTTCTTCTGCATTGTTGCTTGTTGTTGGCGTAATCGAAAGATGCGTTTGGCAATGTGGGTGGGGAAAATGGCTGGGGAGAATGGCTAAAAAGATGGTTAGAGCGTAGACCCAACCACTACATAGAGAGAGAGAGACACTGGGCGGGGGTGTGGGAGGGAATGGCCCACAATATTACCCAACACCTGCTGCTTCTTAATACACATACACTTTCCACTCGTTCTCTCTCTCAGACCTCCTCTATCCACCAAAAGAAAGAAAAAAAAATATATATATATATGTGTGAAGCTTGTTGCTTTTGGCCACCCCTTCCCCCCCTCCCTACCGTCATTATAATGCATCTCTTTCTCTTCTCTATATATTCGAGATTTTTTCCCTCTATTTATTTAATTTTTTTTTTAGTTTTTTCGTAAATAAAGGCAAAGCAAAAGTTTGGCTTTTTAATATGTTTACACCCCAGCAGCAGCAAGGGGGCGAAGATTTCCAGGCAAACAAACTAAATAGAAGGTTGAGGGGGGATAGTGGAACTCTGGATTGAGATTGGGGGTTTCCCCCCCAACGACTGGCTATGCAACAAGTTAGATCCCTGTTGGGTCTTGTTTTCTGCAGCAGCGTAACTTTTTCGTAAGGAAATATAAGCTTAGGATAATATTTGCCAGAGTTCCTTATGGCCAGCCTTCAGGTGATTGCTTTATTTGGTTAGAATCTTTAAGAGAATATGTTAGATTTAATAAATTGCGACTTTAAAGTATTTTATTTGATGATTTTTAGCTAATAAGCTTATGGGTTAAGCTTTGTTTATGAAATGCGAGTGAATAAACACTATTTAATACCAATTTTAATTATGTTTCAGTATAAATCCAAAGATTCTTTAAAATCTACATCAATTAATTAAATATAAATACTCGTAAAGAGTTTTCAGATTTTTAATATTAATTATTGAAGTTTTCTTAGTTTGTTAACAAAACTAAAATATGTTTACGTCTATAATTAAATTTCCTAACATATTAAAACCAAACTCTTTCCCCTTATATAATTTTTGAGGAAGTTAAACGTAATTTGAATGTAATAAAAATCTTGTAGGTAACTTTCCTCATCTATAAATTAACTCTGGCTACCTTTAACTACCCAAAACTATCTTTATTCCTTTTGGTCACTATTTAAGTTAATCTTGTACAAAAATCCCACAATCTCCTCTAATAAAGATACCCAATAAAAAATCATTTCAAAGGCTACAATACCACGATGTTACCTCAGACATATTCCAACTCATATCCGACTCCCATCGAAAATTACCTTTCTGCAGCTTATATAATTTGGTTAGTGTAATCTCCTTTATTCCGGCACACAGATGGCCGCCACCCAAGCACAACACACACTCTACCACACACACACCCACACCTGAATCCACAAGTGGATGGGCTCCCATTACAATCAAATGAAACTCCACCACTGATTCACTGATTGAGCCATTGCCATGAGCCGTAGAACAACAACAGTTGGTTGGGGGGAAATGGGTGGGAAAATGGTTGAAAATCGGTTGATGGGGGTGGTGGTGGTGCTTTGGAGCAACAGGCAAGATTTCCTATCAACACTGTGCAGGCAGAGCCACCCTCCTCCCGACTGAAACCACCTAAAAAACACCTAACCCCAGACCCAGGCTCAGCCAACGACGTCTTTGTCTTCCTCTTCAGTTTCGATCAGCATCGCTTTTCCGGGTGGCATGGGGAAAACTAAAAAAAAAAACCGAGAAAAAAAAAAACGTGGAAAAGAAATGCAGGAAAATTCGTTGGCGACGAAAATCGGCCACAAAAACAGGCGAGGAAAGCTAGCTAGCTCGCTACAGCTTGCTCCTCGTTGGCTCGTCCTTCGGCTCGGCTTCGGTTTCGTTTTGGTGGATTTTCCTCCTAGTTTTCCACGACCATTGTTGTTGTTGCCTCTCCCCCAACTCCCCGCTGCCTGCCTGCCCGCCTCTGTTGCCTTTTCGGCTTTCGGCAACGGAGGCGGCCAAACGCATTCGGCACTCATCGTCTGCAATTTTTATATTGTGCAATATATTTCGTAGGGATATAGTGGTGGCGCCACCAAAACCCTCCTACCTTGCCCCCAACACCAAAGCTGCGCATGTGTGCGTGTGCTTAAGTGCGCTTCGTTATCTCCGGCAGAGCACTTCGTTGTTTTGGGGCACGAAACTGCAGGGAAAGCCCCTCCAGCCACCCATCCTTAACCCACTGCAGTTAGCTAGGAACTAACCCGAAACCCGTCCCCAAAACAGAAAGAGAGCGAGAGAGTGTCCCCCAAAAGCCAGACACCGACAACCGTATATATATATATATATATATATGTATATGTATATGTATGTAGGTATATGTATATCCTTCCTTCTTTTTTTTCCCTGGCTTCCTTCACATTTTTGCCGTGCTGCAGCAGCAGCAGCTTCGTGCAGCAGCACCAGCTTCGTGGAGCCGAGCAGAAATTGTCGCTGGAAAAATGTGCTAAGGGTTTTCCTTTTTTGGGTGGGGTAGGAGGAGGAGGAGGAGGAGGGAGGGATGTGGACTGGGTGGGGAAAACCACTGGAAGCGGTGCCTTGCCTCGCCTCGCCTCTGTCTGTGTTTGTGTGGGAATGTCAACTAGAAACAAGGACGATAAGCATTATGGAGCGCATTGAGGAAGTAATTGAGTGCACGAGACAGGGACGCAAGGACGAAGGACGATGTGTTTGTGTGTGCCAGCGCAAAAAAAAATATACTTACATATATATATAGTATATATATGGCAAGGCGGCTTTTATATGTATGTATAGGAGTACGCCCGCCCGCCCCCTTGCTCTATGGCAACAAAGGGCATTTAACATTTTAATGGGGGGAACGAGGGTGGTGGGGTGGCTGGCAACGTGCTAAACGTGCTCAAAAACCGAAATGAGTGTTTTCAGGCAAAAGGATAAGGCTGAAACCGAAGCCGGAGCTGAAGAAATATATATATATATATATATATGTATCCAAAAGGGTGACAGCAGGATAACGCACACACCAACAAAAAAAAAAATAACGTTTCAATTTATGTTAATTTTCTCAGGGCCAGACTCCCATTTTTTTCGAGGTGTCTTTCCCCATATGTCGATGTTGATTAGGTCTCTGGCTAAAGTCAATTTCAAGCCCCGGTCGGGGATCACTTCATTTGCCATTTGCACGAACCAAATCCCATTTGCGGCCCTAATATGAACGATGCGGCTAAGGTAAGGTAAGGGTTATTATGTGAAATAAAAACAAATCTGCAGTATATAGAGATAGTATACAGGAGCAGGAAGGGTAGCTACCTAACACATAACAAATATTTAGCTTTCAACGGATTTTAATTGGATGGAAGAAGGCTTAAGGGAAGTTCAATAAAAAAATAGGCAGGGACCAAGTTAAATTTTTACAAGGGAAATGCCAAGTATAAAAATCGGAACAAATTTAATTAAGATGACTAAGGCACTAAAGGCACCTTGTAGAGTTTTTTGGAATTAAAATACTAAAAGCAAATACAAAGAAAATAATTATTACTTAAAAATAGGTTTTCATTTATGTATTTCCTTCAAATTATGATTTATTTCGGATTATTATATTCCCCCAAACAATTTATATATTCCCACGGATTTGTGTATTATATTATTCGGTTTAGGTTTCATTTAAGAAGGCATCACTCATAAATATTGTCTTAATTATTTATCTAATTCCTACATCAATAGATTCCTTTGTAATAACGAGTTTAAGTATCACTTAATGTGAAGTAACAAAATATTTAAAAATATATTATTATCCCATAAAGTATCCATGATTTTTGGGACACTATTTATTTACAGAATTTAATATCTATACCCCTTAAATTTAATAAAATTGTTAAATAAATAAAATAAGTAATTTGTATCCCCAAAAACTCACCCACAATATGCAGCGTATCCTTGGACCACTTTGATAGTTCTCTCTTGATGAGCCGTCGCTCCTGCAGACATCTGGCGTATGAACATTCCGCCATATTTGCCAGATATCACCGATATTAATATATATAGATATATAATATATATAGAACCGGCAACTGTACCTGCAATTATAACAATCACGAATTAGCTGGAAGCGACAAAAATCGGTATAGTGAAAAATGAACGAAACGAAATTTCCCCCAATGGAAATGAGTGTTAATTTATTAAATCTATAATGCGCCATATAAAATTTCATTTATCGTTGTTGTTGTTGTTGTCGCATTTTCGAACGCTACGAAATGATTAAACGAGTTTTGTTTCAAGGTTATCGCGAAAACACACAAAACCTGTTGCACTTTAGATTTGTTGTTGTTGTTTTTCTGTCTTATTATTTCATATGCTGAAAATTTATTTATTTTTCTTGATTTTTTTTGTTGTTGCCGCTGTTGTTGTTGTTGTTGTTGCATTCTTGCCAAGCCGCCGCCGGATTGTATGTTGTTTTTGCTTTCGTTGCAGTTCTAGTTGCCGTTGTTGTTGTTGTTGTATTTTGTGGCTTTTTTTTATTTTTGCAAGTATTTGTGGGGGCTTTTACTATTCGGGCAGCTACCAGTTTTTGATATTTCCTAGTTGCAAAGTACAGTGAGTGGCGAAGAAATAGGGAAAAGTTTAAGATACACGAACTTTGGGTTATTTTTCTATTATTTCTTTGTTTTATTTTTGCTTTTAAGCTATGTTTTTAATGTATTTTCTCAAAAATCAATGATTTTATTTCATTTTCCCTTGAATATATTATTTTAAATAAATTTCTTATAATTATTCGCTTTTAAAGAGCCCAAAAACATTCATAATTTGACATGCAAACATCATTCTTCTTTTACATTTTAACTTGGAAACTTTGTTTATTAATTGTAAATATAAAAAATAAATATATATATATTAAGACACATATTATTTATTAAATCAATATTTTAAAATAATTTCAAAAGGCAATAAAAGCCTCTGTAGCTGCCTTATTATTCCGAAACTCACTGTCCAATTGAACAAGTCCGGATAGCTATATTTCTTGCTGTTTAAGCTGTCTATTACATTAATTTATTCAAATGCCGTTGTCGCTTTGCATTAAATTAGTTTTGTTTCATTATTAAACAGTCGTAAATTGCGAAACGTGTTTGGGATTTCGCTATGAGTTTGGCTAACTCAATGAGTCCCCACTTGGAGTATCTGTAATGAGATGCATTGCCAGCTTTTTATATGGAAAAAATGCCAGCCCATTTCGGGTAATTTCAGGCAGTTACAAAGGGGTTTTTCTTTCGGTTTTTTTTTGGGGGGGCAATGAATAAAAAATCCCTGCCTATAATTGGCAGTTTGGGCCGATAAATGATTAAATCTGATGGGCGGCTAAAACCTAGGTTTTTTTGCCTTCCATTTCTTCGCATCTGCCATCTCTATGACAGCCACTAAATTTTCATGTTTACCTCAACGGATATTTGCCTACCCGAAAACTAAGAAAAACCGGCTCAGCGCCCAGTTTTCCAGCGCCCCCCCTTCGTTGGAAATTACAATGGCAGTGGAAAAAGTAATTGAGATTCTAATATCAGATAGCAGATATGCTGATGTTGGGGCTTACATGACCGACCAGCAGCCACCAGCAGCTGCTGCTGCTGCCACTTGCTACTGCGAAATAGTAAAACTGGTAGCCCAAAGAGAGTTTTCAAGATGTTTACGCTGATGAAAAATTACTCCAGCTGCCATTGCCACAGGCGGGCAGAGGCACAAAGTCAAAGTCGAAGCTGAGGCCTTAGCCAAGTTAAGGCCCAAACAGAGGCCCAGGCCCAGGCAGGTTGGCTGGCGTGCGGAGCAGTAGCCACTTTGTGGGCGTGTCAACGGAGCACGCGGCCGAACAGCAGCCAACTGATGATGGACGTTGATTATGATGGACGTTGCCGGCCTACCAAGAAGAACAGGCCAACCGATGATGCACCACCAGCCGATGGATGCAGTATCTGAATCAGAAGCTACGAAAAAAAAAAAGACCGGCAGAAGAGGCTGCCAGCAATTTGCCAATGAAAGATACAGAGAAGAAAATGTTAGGAAGGCTTTAACATTAGGGAAAGTTTTTTAAAACAAATTCAAATAAGTTTGGAATTATTTGAATTTTTTTAAGCAAGTTGCCCTAATACTAAAGCCTTCCTAACATTTTGTTCTCTTACTACAATTTTTTTTACAATATTAAATATTATAAATATTCTAGATATCTCCATGAAATTGTTCATTTTCCAAGACCCAAAATACTCTTATTTAAAATGAAGTTCCCTTTTAGTTAGTTTACTTAATTAAATTCAATTAAAACTCCCAATTTATATTAATAATTATTTTTATATTATAATACCTTGCTATCTTTTATATTTATTATTATGAATACCCATTTTTTCACAGTGATCGCACCGAGCGCAAGCGAGATGGTAGATTGAGCGATTCTTAGGGCCAGCCCACCGCCTTCTTTTTGGTATTATTTTAAGTAATTTTCTAATTAAAACCAAATCAAGTTTTCCCCGAAGGAAATGCCAAACATTCCCTAGTCAGACCGGGCACATCCGTAGATACAGCTGGGCCTCTGTCACACACGAATATGCAAAGTCAATGCTTATTTTGAGCTCTGCGGCTTCCTGCCTGCCGCATTCGCATCACCAGCATCGGTATCACAAATCGGTATAGGAATCGGAATCTCAGAATCGGAGACAGGCCTAGGTGGGCAGGGTAGGGGAGAACTATACGTGTTACAGATACAAAAAGCTAAAAGGGGGGAGGGAACTCATTCACTCGCAAGCTTTTTTATAATAAATGCCACAAGTATCTGGTGGCTGTCGGTCTCGGTATTTGTATCTCGCTTGCCTGCATTTGATTTCATAAATAAAACAAAATATCAAGGCCGCCCTGCCAGCTAGAAACTTGTAGCCGTACTATATACTATATACAAAAATATCTAGTATTATATAGAGTGCGGCTACGGAATATATAGAATACGAAATCATTACAAAAAACTGGAAGCAATTGATTGGCTGGCCAAAGGTTCTGAGGCACGACAGATCACAAAATGTGCTGCCTAGAACGAAACGAGTTAATATCAATTGGATTGGTTTTGGTTCGGCTTTGGTATTGCAATTGGCTGTGAACTGGGCACAAAGTGCATTTCGGCCAACTAACCAGTTTCCAGCGACTCTCATTAGCTCAAAGTTTAAGTTTAAGTTGAAGTTGAAGTTGAAGTGTTTTTTCGGACCGAATTTCAGTTCACAAATAGTGGACAATGTTAAGGCCTTGAATATTGTTTCGTAAGTGAGTTTACTTCGCCTTTTTTTTTGTTGTTGCATTGTTCCAATTGCTGGTATAATGCCTCTGCTTTTTGTTATTCTAAACACTCAATTTGCATGGCCATTATTTACACTCACTCCGTTTGTAATTCATATTCATATTCATATTCATATTCAATCAATGCATTTATAACTAATTTATCGCCCGGCAGAAGGCGGAAATAAGCATTTACAATTCACTTTACTTTATTTCATTGCACCCAAAGTGTTCTCATAATTTTATTAATTATTAGAGATACACTTTCTAGAAAAATTTGTGTATAGAATTTCCATGGCGCTTGATTGCATGATCTTTTTATTGAGATATTGTGATCGACCTTCGTCCGTCTCTCGCATTGTAAATTGTGCTAATTAAAGTGCTTTAAATTGTGCAAATATGTTAATACCGATAAATTTGAATGGGAATAATATGTTAAGCAGTGTGCAAACAAACAAAAAAAAACACTAGGAAGCTCGTTGTGGCTTTAAGTGGAATCTTTTAAATAATATTAGAATATTTAAGAGGTGGAATGTATTCTTGGAATACCTGCTTTTATTTCCTTTTAGGTTCCGGATACATATGTAAATAGAACAACTTCTATTCATGGGGCTTATAAAGTAATTTGAAATACAGTTTTAAGGAACAAACTTCTATCTATAATAAAGTTATCAAGAAAATGTATTATTTCTTTTAAATTCATACTATAAAATTGAGTTTATTTAATTAAAGTTTACTTCTTATTTAAATGTATTTTCCTTCTATTTAGGCTACCCTGTCGTATGAGTAATATTTGTTTACGTTTGCCTTGCAGTTAGATCTTCTTTAGCCGCCTTTGAGATATCCGCTGACCCTGCGGCGCCGACATCTACTGATTAGAGATCATTAGCCATTATTTGCCATGACAACTCTCACCTGCTGTCAGGTGCTGCGGGCGTGTGTGCAACTGCAACATCAACTAACTGAGGCAAGATCAACACGCGCCGCAACAACAACAACACAATGACAGGAAGATCGAAAACGAAACCAAAGTCAAGTGGTTGCTGCCTGCTCGGTGTTGTTCGCTGGTTGGTTAGTTAACTGGCCAACTAACTTGGCCAACAGGCTGCCGCTGGTGGCTCAGTTACAGTAACACACATTCGCAGTGGCTGCTGCGGCCATTGTATGCAGTCAAGCGCATTTCCATTTCTAACGTTGGATCTGCGATCTGCGGCCGAGCTCTCGAGCTCCGAGCCTGGCTAGCAGTAAGGTCGAGCCTTACTACGTTCATGGCCCAGCTCACCTACAAACCAAGAAAACGAAAAACGAAAAAATACAAAAAAAAAAAAGAAACGAAACAAGCCAGCCAAGAAAACACAAAAAAAAAAAGAAATATAAAGCCAAGGAAAGACAAGTTTAGAGGCGTTGTGTGTGCCGAGACTTGCCATTGGACTTGCTCTTGGCTAGCTCGGCCTGGCCGGGCGTCTTGGCCATTATCCATTGGCTGATTTATTGTCCATATAGGCAGATTGCTCTTGACCTCAATGGTCTCAGTCAAAAACTGAATTTCCTTGCCGCCTAAGAGCTCCGCTTTGGGACACCTTTAAACGAATAATAAAGTTAGAAGAAGAGAAGGCCAGACATTATTTGTTGACCACAAGATGTAGCCCGAAGGACAGTCTACCGAAACAGACAAAAACTTAATTTCCTGGCAAAGTTTTTGCCGTTGACATTGATAGCATAAACGGTTGATGTTTTTAAATCAAATAATGAACTTATCAAAGGCGCCAGTAGAGGCAAAAACAATTCCCCAGTGGCAAAAGGAGCAACAGGAGCCACAGCTTCCCCACAAAGGCAGCATCCTGGTCCTTCGCTCTCTCTCTAACTATGGGTGAAACGAAGTTAAATGCCGCTCAAGGATGCTAAATGTGCCATGTCGAAATGTGTTGTTGTCGGTGGATTTGTATGGCACTACTCTTATTTGGCTGCCGGCATTGTAGGTGTCTGTATCTATGTGTGCCTGCAACTGAGTCTGTGTCTGTGTCGGTGCCATTGTCCCTATCTACGGCGCCATGTACATAACTGTTGCATGCAGGAGCAACAGGAGCTGCTCCTGCTGCTGGCATGTGGCACATTTTCGACATGTTTTGTTGAGCATTTTGGCAGCAAAAGCAGCTGAAGCAGCGACACTATCTGCCAGCTCCTCGTTGCCCATTACAATCTGCAGGAAATGTGAAAATAACGTTACGAAACTTTTTCGTTGCAATATGCGCAACAGGAGGTAGCAGCTAGCTACCATTTCCCCGGGAACTGGGGGAAGCCCCCATTCCACACGAACACACACACACACACACAGCTCCAGAACTTTATTTTTTGACTTTGCTTGTTTTTTTGGCTGCTGCTGCTGCTGCTGCTACGGCTGCTGCCATTGGATGGCTCTGGAGTGGGCTCTTCAGGTGGCAGAAGCTCGGAGCCCCAAACCCCCGGCAACAAACCCCGAACTCAACCCCTTCTTTTTGCCAAAACCTCCCCTTCTCCGTGGAACTCTCTGTGTCTTGGTTTTCATTTTATTTAGTTTGGTTTTTGCCATCACCACCCTTCCGACTTTTTTCTTCTCTTTTTTTGCACTATATATTTGGGTACAACGACTTGTTGCTTTGTCTATGTGTGTGTGTGTGGCATGGGTGTGGCTGCTTGTGTTTACCAACACCAGCACACCTAAACACCACCCTCGATGCTGGCGTTACGTATACGACCCGTGCCACGTCGAGTGTCATATGTGCGCTGCTTGTTTTATGATGTCAGTTTCGGGTTTTATTAAAACTGCCTGGAGATATATGCGATGACTTCTTTGGCGCCCCGCCCCCCAACTTCCTGCCATCCTGCTTCCTGCCACCTGGCTAAATGTGAATGGAAATGCACTTTTTTCATAAATATGTGAGCGGGCCAAATGCATCATCATATTAGTGTTTATATATTTATACAATATGCATAAATTTCTTCTTCTAGTGATATTGCTATTTTGCATTTAATAAAATGACGACGGTTTTTACGATCTTATTTGCTTGCTTTTATTTTCTCTATGGTTATTAGTCTTTTAGCAATATGCATTTTCTTGTAAATTTGTTTAAGAACTTTTATTTTTAGAGAGAAGTTTAAATTGTAGTGCTTCAATAAATACCTATTTTTAAGGCACTATTCACGACTCAAGAATATTGTTATAAATCATTTTATACCCTTACTTCTCTTTAGAATGTTCTTGATTTTAATAAATTCTTTAAAGTTTATACAGTCGCTACAATGATTAATATTGTTCTAATAAATAAATAATAATGAAGCTCGAAGTAAACTAAATAATATAAATACGAAAAAGTTTCGGAACTCTTGGATTATAAATAATTATGAAAAGCGCCAATAGGCGACCAGATCTAGCCTGCTTGTGCTACACCAAAGAATTACAGCTATATAAATTTATGAATCACACTTAATTAAATCATTATTTGTAAACCAAGAAAATATATAACTAATTCTATCAAAGTTATAATTTTATGTTGCTTAAAAATACCGCACGCAATGCGGCACCTTGATACGTTTCAAGTCTGAATGTCTGAAACCAATAACAATATCCTTAATAATGCTATAGCCCTGCCTACCATTGACTCATCTGCTATATATAAACTGACTTTTATGATTAATGCTGCTGCCTATTTTTAAACGATTAGTATTACTTTATTGGCTGTCGCTTTTCCGCCGCATCGCCTGCTCTTTTCCTCTGCTCTCTTTTTCCTTATCAATTGCAAAAAAAAAAGTCTTTGGGGCCCGGTTCGCGACTGCAGCGCCGCTTACAAATTGAGGTCACCTTCAAATTATCAAATTTCGCCCGAAATGATTAACTCGACAAACACGAAAATGTCCGATCCCCCAAACCCCTCGCCGCGAATTACATAAAGAATAAAAGGCAGCGGCGGCAGGCAGCAGCAGCAGCGGCAGCAACACTAGCAACAACCATAGCGAAAATTCGCTCGCCGGCAAAAAAAAAAACCTTATCTTTGTTACACAAAAAAAATAAAAGAAACAACAAGGCAACGATGTTGTTGATGATGATGAATTTGCCCTGATTTCGACACAAAAATAAAC
>JAEIIG010008753.1:0-11849 GCA_018904695.1 Drosophila parvula | reverse complement strand
ATATTTGAATCCTAATTATACCTTTAAATTAAAAATTCAGTATTTATTTTATTATTTAATATATAAATACAGACCAAATTTTCTCTCACTGCACTGGCACCTTGCACTGTGGCTGCTCTGCTTCTACTCAAAAAGGCAAAGCGGGCAAAGAAGGAGAGAGATAGACAGAGTGCAAGAGTCCGAATAACGGCATCAGCCACTGTTGCCAGCCACTTAATAAAGCGGAGCACGACGCGCTCCCCATGTGTGTGTGTGTGTGTGCGCGTGTGCGTGCATGCGTTAGTGGGTGAGCTGCTTTACATGTGTCAAACGCAGAGAGAGAGAGAGGATGAACTAGTGTGAGTGCCTGCACTCGGATTTGCATTGCATACCTTTTGGCGCTCGCTGCCCTCGTTTGCATATCTCAAAAACAAATGCAAAAAGCCTGCAAAGAGCGGATGACAACAAAATAAAAAAAAAACGAGGGGGAGCTGGCAGCTAGTTTGTTTGCCTGAAACACTAAGACCCCGTTTTTTATCAAGACTGCATTTTGGTCAAATTGTTGAATTTTTTCATACCCTTGAAAAAAGGTGACAAATTATTGGCCTAAAAAAGGGCATGAATCGATTATTGTGAAAATATTCGACTTGCTTACTGTTTTTTCCTAACGATGTGTTATCGGGATCAATTACCATCACTAAAGAAAAAGCTGCTTTCGAAAAAATATCAAATGTTTTTAGTATGTTTTTTAGTATTTTGTCGTGGTTTGTTTTTCATAATATAAAATATTTTAAAGAATTATAATCCTTATTTTAGCAGGAATCTCAGTGTCGTTAAAGTTTAAGCTAGTTATTCTATTATTCGACACCTTTATTATCCAAGTTATATTCAGGATAGGCCACCAGCGTAACAAGGTTACCACCGACAGAGTTTCACAATTTCACTTATTTTGAATTGGCACTTCCAGCCCGTTGTCGTCGTCGTCAACCCGTTTTCCGCAACCGCAGACGCAAAACAAAACCGGCAGCCGCAAACTACACTTGTTTTCGGTTGCGTCACTTCTTGGCCCCAAAAAAAACAACACGAATTTCCTGTGCTGTGTGCATACATTTTCCCTAAAACAATTACGTTTCACCGCAGAAGCCCTTGCTTCTCCCCGTCATGCCAGTGACTTTATTCCCTGACGAATCCTGCTTGCAGTTCTCCTGTGGCAAAGGGCTCAGGGAGTTGCTTAAGGGAGCAAGGGAGTTACTTTAAGAGCTAAAGGAATCTATAGATTCTTAACAAGCTATATTAATGGAGCTTCTGTGAATTTGAGGTAATTTAAGGAGACTAGGCATGATACCAGAAAAGTTATATAAAATATGTCCAATTTATCTACTTTATATACATATCAACTTTCGCCTAGCTTACTTTTACATAATAAAAATACCAAATCGATATATCGAAACTTTCTGCCATCCCTAAGATGGGCAGTATATTTCTGCAAATTCTGTAAGGAACTTTCGTTGTCAGGGAAACTTATGCGAATCTCTCTTGCCATTAATCCAATCAAATCCACAAAATACATCCCATTCAAGTTATTGGCACCCTTCATATCCTTCGACTTACAGCTCGTTCACCTCACATTTCGCACGTTTTCAATTAGTCACCTTCAGTATCGCCTTCCCACACAATCTTCGCCCGTCTAAAACATGGTCTAATAGAATTTCTCATCACTTTTCCCCCAAAACCCACAATCCATTCACAGATTACCGATCGTCGCGAGCTATCAGTCTACGTCCTGAACGAAGCCTAAGCCAAGGCTTCACCTCGCTGGAGCTGGACACCGTGCTGGAGGAGCGCTGCAGCGATGTGGAGCAGACGCAGACAGAGATCCTTAATCCCGAATCGCCCATGGACACCGCCTCCTACAAGATGTCCTTCTCATCGAGCTAACAGTTAGCCAAGCAGCAGGAGCAGGCTGCTCCTCCCCCGCTTGTTCGGTCTGAGTCGAAAGAGAAGGAGCCCAAGCAGCAGCCCCAGGAGCAGGAGCAGGTGAAGGTGAGGGTGAAGGTGCCGCCGCTGCCCAAGTCCCCGCAACTGTTGCAGCCACCGCAGCTGCGGAAGGCGGCCAGCGTAAGAGATGATCCCGCTGCTCTGGCCAAGCGGAGGAGTCGTCTCCACGATCTGAGAGCTGCCAGCAGCAGCACCACCAGTGGCGGAAACGAGGCAGCTGCCGCCTTTACGAAGCGGGAATCCAAGCGGGATCGGAGAAGAGCTCTCGACCGTGGAGCAAGCAGCAGCGGCACGGCCGGTGGTAACTCAGAATCACCGGCCATGCGCAAATCACACTCGCTGGACGCCGCCGAGAGCTATTCGCTGGCCAGCATCCAGGCGCCGCTCTGGGTGACCCTCACCAATGCCCGGACCATCGAGGAGCTGGCCCAACAAAAGCTGTGAGGGGCTCAACCTCGGTTTCCACCCACCAGAAGCGTTTGTTAACTACTCATCCCGCCCCATTCCTCAGAAGCGGAGTCCATGCTCCACATCCACATAGAGATCCTGTAAATGTTTAGATGGAAATTCGAATTAGCAGCATTACTAACTTAAACATCGCTAAGCCCATTTAATGCAATTAAAGACCAACCGAAATAGTCCAAGGAATAAAATAAAAAATTTTAAAAACTATAATTGAAATTATTTAATGGGCGGTTGACTTGGGGATAACTTAATTTCAGCAAAATCGTTATTAAAAAGAAGATCCATTTTATTTATTTGTATATTTATATATTTGAACCATCAAATAGGAGAATAACTTCCATAGTTTTTTATATTAATTACTAGAAGTCCAATTAATTACTAGCTGTACATATTTCTTAGTTTTGCACTCACACATGAATTGGTAACATCGATATCTCTAATTTATTCAAACATCGATAGCTTCGATAGTATTATCGATGTTGTATGTAGCATTCCAGATCCAAGTGTCAATCTTCTTTTGCTTGCCAGGAGTCGACAACTCCACATCTCCTTATATCTTCTTTATTTCTGTATTATTTTGTGTTTCTCTTGTATATTTTAAATTATTTTCTTATTCTTCGTTTATCTTAGACAAACGCAAACGCTTTCCTTCAAATTCTTGATGTTATCTCTTCAGGATCTGCACTTTATTTACTTTATCATTCACATCCATACAAGTTTAGCGGCGAAGATCGGAGTTTGCAGCTGGTTCTTGTTTTTGTTTTAAAATGACAAAACTGATTTCTGTAGTATTACTTACAGGTCTTTATCCATTTTTGCAATACATTTCTTTATTTATTTTTTTTTAAATAATTTTCATTAACTTAAGTAATATGAGTCGCTTTCGTATCCCTTAAATATGCGAATGCATTCCATTTTATTAAGAAATTATTAGTTCTTGGGTTCTTGATGAGTCACACAGCCTTCGAAAATTTAGATGAACCTTATAGTTCTGTGTGCCCGGCCTATATTCAAGTCCAAGAAACAACAAATAATCCCTAAAATAAGACAAGGAACTTGGCAGATCATAAACCAAGTTTAATTTCAACAAAATTAAATGCAAAAAAAGAAATAATTAAAATAATATTACCTACATTATGGACTTAAAGAAAAAAAAAAAAATGAAGTGTAAATTAAGGTAAAATTAGATTCCTCAGTTTCGGAATTGCTTTTTAGTATTGTTTATGCAAACTTTTACCCTGAAAATATCACATCTGACGACTTGATCCTAATAATTAAAGTTCCCAGTTTTCACAATAAAATCTGCCACTAATGCCCTTCAGCAATATCTGTGCCGGCTGTGCATTATCTTTAAAGCCAAAGGATAAGTTTTCATTTCCATTCCCTTTTTGATTTCCCTTTTTCACTGTGACACATAGTAAATGCACATGAAAATAACGAAAGGAAAAAAAAGGGAAGGAAGCAAAAAAACGAAATATATACCCGTATTGCGGCCCATTGGCATCGGACTCGGATCCCTCACGGAATTATGCTAATGTTGGCCGCCACAGTACATATCCCGATTTCCCACGGGAGCTGCCGATGAAGCCTTCGATTTGACACGGTCCATGGTGGCCAGGACGCACTGTATTATACTAAAAAAAAAAAAACGAAGGAAAATAAGAAAACCCTTCTTTTTGTTGGGAAAATGTCTAAAAGGATTTCTCATGTCAACGCACGGAAATTGATATTGAAATGAGCATGATAATGAGCTTCAAATTTGTTTTTTCGCTTCCTTTGGCCATTTACACATGTGTACATTATTATATATAATATATTAATCAAAATATGTAAATAAAAATAAACAAATAAATAAATAAACAAATAATTCAATATTTCTGGTTTTATTATATATTAATTCTCCTAATTTGTATTATAAACCTTTAAAAGGTACCAAGCAAGATTAATGCCACTTAAAAGTCGCATTATCCTTTATTTATATTTGCCAAGCAAATTATACAATTACCTTGATAGTTAATTATTAAGAGATAATTACATTTTCAAGGAAATGTTTGTGGAACTATTATTTTGCGACTGTCTGTAGGCAGAACACAGCACACAGACAAACACTAGCAGCGACTATTTGAGGTGCAAATGTATTTAAATGCGTTTGGAAATGTATTTTATTCGGTTGGGAATCCAGAGCGGAATCCTTTTGCTTCTGTGTTGGGTTCTTTCATTTCTCACCCTCGTCACAGGCACACAACACACACACATCCTGCATCCTGTATCCTGCTGCTGCTGCTACTGGATTTATGTTGAACATTTGATTCTTGGTCAGCGCTTTGTTACCTGCCCACCATCATGTCCTAGTCCCTTAACCGTCCCCCATTCAAAGGATATGCGTGCTCAAATTGGATTTTCCGCCGTTTCCAATTTGATGATTTAAGACAAATGAACGGACATTTGTTCGCGGCAAAACTTTGGGTTAAATGTAAATTTTGGCTAACAAAAAAAAAAAACAAAAAAATAGGAAACGGAGCACGAAGAAGTTTCCATTTCGCTGACTTCATTTACAAATCCTCCACCCGCGTTCGACTTGGTGCGACTTAAATGAATTTGTTGTTGGCATTTTTACGCAAATTTCCTTTTCTTGCCGCCTGTCTTTTAATTAATTTTTAGAGCCAGCTGAAAGGCGAACACTGAACGCTGAAAAAAAACTGCTGAAAATTGATTTTTGTTTGCCTTCGACTTAGGGGAATTAAATAAATTAGCGCTAAAAGGATTACGACGCCCGCCGGTCAGTCCTGGCAGCCTGGCAGCCTTGCTGGCTCCTCCTTCTGCCTCTCCGCTTCATAAATCATTCATTTCCGCAACTAGGACGAGGCTGCCAAATAATTTCTTATTTAATTTGAACATGTCCCTGCCATTTCGGGCAGTGCTGCCCGCTCTTTTAGCTCATTCTTCGACACGCAAATTAAATTGCAGAGGTCCTAACTGAATAATAAAGAATTAGGTCGGAAAATAATATGCAAAATCGACACAAATTATTTTTAAATCGTGTATTAGTATTTCCAGCGAAGAGTGTTGCCTAACATATTTCTGTTAACCTCATGTTAACAGGCATAAGTGACAGTGTGACCATCTGCTTTAACTAATTAACTTTTTGTTTAATTTGGCCACACTTGCCTTAAGCTTTCTTACTTGTTTTCTGGATATTCCTTAAATGGAATTGCTATTTTCCCTATATTTCGTTTTGTTTTACATATAATAAAGCTAGAATAATCCGTAAAC
Source organism: Drosophila parvula (assembly GCA_018904695.1). NCBI lineage: Eukaryota > Metazoa > Arthropoda > Insecta > Diptera > Drosophilidae > Drosophila > Drosophila parvula. Next base: position 6,134 of record JAEIIG010008753.1, on the reverse strand, counting down.
TTTCTTTATTCGCTGGAATCTCTCTTTATTGACGTTTAGCTGGCAGTAGCCTGCTTTCCAGCGCTGACCGTGTCGCGTTTCCTTTGTCCTTACTTTCACTTTCGCTTTCGTTTCGTTAATTTGGGTTTTGCGCGCGAAATGAAATTGCAGATAATTTGCAAGTAGGCGGGGCGAAAAAAGAACAACAAAAAAAAAATAAAAACGAAACGAAACAAATTGCAAGCAAATTGCTTGAAAAGCAGCGAGGAAAGCGTGGAAAAGCGTTCATCCCCGAAAATTGGAGGGCAGGGGGCAGGGCAGGACATGCCGGTGCTCTATTATGTGGCATTGCGTGCAAATGGCTTTTCACGTCCAAAATCCGAAAATAAAGAGAGAGCCCAAAGAACACTGCAACAGGACGAAGAACAGGACGCCCGCAGGCAATTCAACTTGTTGTCTTTTATTTTTCTACGTTTTTTTCTTTTCTTTATTCGTTTTATCCCCCCTCACCCCCCTCATAATTTTCCCCTTTGTTTAGGCTAGCGCAATTTATTTGTTGTCCAAAGAAGAGGGGAAAAATTACAAGAAAAAGCCCAAAGAATATAAAAAAATTTGCTTCTAAAGTTTATTCCCTTATTTATTGTTAAAAATATCATTTTAATTTGTATCTTTTAGGTAGCTTTTAAAATTCTATTTGCAGAATAATTGCATACGCCGGGTCAGCTCTGGTCGAGGTCAAGGTCGAGGGTCAGGTTTTTCGTTCGGTTGCCACACATGCGACCCGCTGAGATTAATCGTTTTGCGATTCCCAATTGGGGCCACAACATATCATTCATTCTCAAGTGTCAAAAGACTGCAAATCCAACAGATGTTGCCCAGCCAAAGCCACTCCTCGTCCTTCGAACCAAATAAAATAAATATGTACATATATATATACTATATATGCTATATATATATATTCCCCCGATTCTGGCAAAGACGAAATGTCAGCGGGTGAAATCTTAATGCAGATTTCAGACAAATTTCAGACAAATTTCAGTCAAAGTAAAAACTCAAATAAATTCCCAGTTTGCCGCTTTATTTTTCTGGTTTGGCGAACACGCACCACAACGCACACCACACCCAGCACACTCAACACACACCCAACACACACCAAGTCAGAGTTTCAGTCGCGAGCGACACATGTGAAGTGTCAGAGTGCCATGCACCCAGCAAATCCAACAGTGGCGAGTCCTTAAGGGATTCCCAGGGGCTAAAATAACCCATGCTGAACTTTTATACAAATTTATCAGAGTTTAATAATTATTTGTATTAGAAATATTTAAAGTATACTTATAAAGAACTAGGAGAAATATTTATAAGAAGCTTTAGAAATGGGTTATCTCAGGAAGAATGCCAAAAATCTAGGAATTTCTTTTTGTTACGAAATATTTAAATATTTGTTGAGGTTTGCCCCTTGTGTGTGTGTGCCCTAACCTCGCCCCCAAAAACGCACGTTTTAAATATAAATTTATATAAATGCTGCTCACCCTTCGCCCTCGCAGTTCAGTTCGCTTTTTTGATGTGTGTTTGTTTGCGTGCTAAATTTTATTTGACTTTGCATGACTTTCGAGTGTCTTTGAACCGGGCGCCCGTCTCCTGCCGCCCATCGTGCCCTAGCATTATCCAGCAAGGAGTGTTGCAAATCAATTGCGTATCGATCGGGGGGTAACCAGCAAAAAAAAAGGGAAAAGTTCTTAAGGGAGTCCTTGTTTTTTTTTCCATTTATTTTGTTGGAATTTCAAATTAATCTATTACTTATATTTGTTTGGAGTTCTCTTAAACCTTAGTTTAAATTAAAAAGGGGTTTGAAAGAGACTTGGGATATATATCTTTAATATTTATATGTGTTCTCTGCTTGAGTTTCCATTACGATCGAGAAAATCGCTTAATAAAATTAATCAAGCTTTTCTGGTGGTGTTAAGTCCTGCCATTTGATTACTTTTTTTTTATGGAATCCCGATTAAAATGGGACCTCTTAACGGTCACATGCTCAGCGATTTAAACACTTTTTCACCCCGGCAAAGGAAATCTGTAAATCTGGCCACAAATCACTGGACGCACCCAGCATCTGCTGACAGTCTGAAGCGGCAATTGGAAATTCCTTTGGGCCATAAAAACTTGACTCGCTCGCCCCCGCTCGGCGCCCGCCCTCGCTTTGGGGCCATTAAAACTCGGTCTGGCCAAGAACCGATTAGGCAAATCGCACACACAGGGCCAGAGGCAGAAGAGGGGAAGCTAGAAGCTAGAAAACACATTGCAACCTTGTTGCGGTCAGGGCGTCGCTCTTGAATGGCGTTTAATTAGCAATATGTTATATTAATTGGGATAATTTCCCCGGTTCGACCCGGGTTTCTTTTTTTGTATCCCTTGGCATCCCTTCCCTGGCATCCCTTTCTTTGATTTATGTTTTGCACAAGGCACTAGGAAATGGCATTAAAATGGCAAAAAGTTTGTTCAATTATGTTGCGACATGGAAATTATCCTCAAATGATCTTTATTTAAGGAATACTTAATTAAATTAATGTATATTTCGACCTATTTTTGGGTATTTTCTTTGTAATCCACAAAATGCAACGTATACGTAATGTGGGGGTCGCTTTAAGTCGCATTACGTATACGTATCGAACCCTCTGGCATTACGTATACGTATCGATCCCTCTGGCATTACGTATACGTATCGATCCCTCTGGAATTACGTATACGTATCGAACCCTCTGGCATTACGTATACGTATCGAAACCTTGGTATAAGTAATACGTATCAAACCTTTGGCATTACGTATACGTCCCGAACCCTCTGGCACTACGTATACGTATCGAACCCTCTGGCAATACGTATACGTACCCAACCCTTGACGCAGGCCTTTTTAAAGGGTATCTCCCGACTCTGTCTGGTTTCCTTTGTTGTTGTTTTTTTGTGGTTATTTTTTTTTTTGGGTGTGGCGACTTGTTGACATGTCAAGCATTTTTGGCCACACTTGAGGAATTTGCAAGGACAACCACAGCCATCCTTTTACGTCTCCCACAGCCACATTATCATATTTTCATTAAGGAAAAAGCAATTGAACCGGACGAGAAAAACCCAAAAGACCCCCAAAAGCCCGAATGAAAGCGCAGGAAAATCGAGAAAATGGACAACGACCAGCAACGGTTCTAACAGCGAACAAAGCTAGTGAAAGAAAATGAAGTTATAGTTGCACTTAATTTTAATTAAAAGGCCAAGCCCTTCATTGATATTCCCACTACCTTTTACAAATATATTTTGGAAGTAGTTTCAAAGATGCCATGCAAATTCTTTACAGAATTTTGTGGAATATATTCGCACAGATATACAGGTAATCCCTGAAGACAAAAAAAAAATAAACAAGAGGGCATCTCCGTGGAGATCTGCCTGCCAACTCGAACAGTAATTACTCTCGGAAAATTGTTGGACGCAGAAAGTCTGACGTGAAAACTGCCAAACTGACGGCACTGAGGGAAAACTTTTGTTTTTTTTTTGCTTTTTTCTGCTGCCACTGTCGTATCATCATCGTCTCTCGCCCTCTCGCAAATGTTTTGCTTATTCTTTTCGCTTTTGTTGTTTCCTTTTTTTTTTTTTGTTTTGAATTTTTTTTTTTTTGTTGCTGTTTTGTGCTGGGCAAAAGTTTGTTAATTATTTTACAGCGCCTGCGGAAATTTACCTAGAGCGTCCTTGGTCCTCTATACACTTGATATATTGCCTTACCTATGTATATATAGAAAGATGATGAATATGGCCTGCGCTTTTGTTTATGTTTTGTGAGCCGTGCAAAGACATAACTACCTTCGCTTTTCGCTGGCTTTCTGTCTGTGACCCTTCGTTCTCCCGTCATCTGTCTCTCATTTTGGCCCTCGGTCGTTTGTCATGTGTCGCCCCCCATACGCATGCACACAGAGCTACATATGCAAATGAGGTCCTAGCCAAAGGTCAAAGGTCCTGGGGGGGGGAAAGCTGAAAATCTGGCCAAGCATCTTCTGGGATGCTTTCACACCTTGGCTTTAGGTGATTAACATAGGTCATTGGTGGAACTTCAAATGGCTGTGTAGTTTACACATCTTTAGATTACGTTTAAGGAACTGTGGGTAAGTGGGGTTTCTTTGGTACATAGAGGTTAGTTTCCACTGAAAACTAACACGAAACCCAATAAAAATTCACTTGTAACTCACGGAAAACCCCATACAAAACCCACTTTAAAACCCACTCAAAATTCACTGGAAAAACCAACTAAAACCCAACGGAAACCTAGCAAAAAATCTGTTTAAAAACCCACTGAGAAGCACAGCTTAACCACGGACAAAGACCTACACAAAATCCTCCTGAAACACACTCAAAACTGATTCAAAACCCACTGAAAACACACCCGAAACCCACTCAAAACACACCCAAAACCCACCCAAAAACCCCTCAAAACACACCCAAAAAACCCACTCAAAACCTTTACAAAAACCAAAATTGTATATATTTGTCAGCTTCCCTTTGGAATTGCACAAATATATAAATATATATAATTAGATATGAAAGCAATGGAATTGCGGGAAATTCATTTTCCAGACCTTATTCAACTTTAAGCTATAAATAATCCAAAAGAGACTTCGAGGGGCGCGATGAAGACTCCAAGCCTAGACACGCCAATGAGGCAATGACAGGGAAACTCAAGCACAAAACTCACTGGGCGGTGAACTCAATTAAATGAAAATTGAATGTTATCAGTGAGTGCACACACACACACACACAACACACGCAAGCCGCACCTGATGTGCACAACACAACAACAAAAAAAAATACAAGAAAAAAAATTATGAAATATGGCCAAGAAATTGAAATTTATGGCGTTGCTTCTTTGCCTCTTTTTTTGATTTAATGCCACACCCAAAAAAAAAAAGAAAAAACGTTAACGAAAACATTTTGAGGGGATTTTACAGCTGATCGCATTGTGATCCCATATTTTCCAGCCACCTCCCCCGGGGAAAAACTCACTTGTTTTCCCCCCCCTTGTTGATGACGATTCAATTGGGTGGCAGCTTAGCAAATTGCGACCAAGAAGCACTGGCACAAGCACCAAGCACCAAGCACAAAGCAGCATATGCCGCACTCATAAGGCATTTTTAATTTGCTTTCTTATCGATTTTCAGCACCAAAGAATATTCAAAGAAACAGGTAGGGAGGATGAAGTTGAAATGGAAAGTGGTATTACCTGTCCGTTGATTTCCTTTCCCTTAATTATTCAAGATACTGAAAGAAAACTCAGCTCGAAATTTCTGCTTTTACTTGGGGAAAAGTTAGAGAAGTTCCTGAATAAATCTTTAAAGACATCATCGCCTGACTACAGGATACTTGTTGGGTCTAAGCTACTCTCGAGTATCCTTGTTTCTTGGTTGATGATTGCCAGCTTTTGTCATTTTACCAAACGCATCAGGAGGCGGGCACACACACCTTTTGTAGTTGCCTCAAAAAATCCAACAAGAATGCCGCACAAAGGAGCATGTGGGCGTGGCAGCTGCTGATAAGCAGAGCAAAGGCAGAGCAAAGGCAGAAACGCAGGCAGGCACAGGAAATGCAAATCCTTTCGGCATTGCTTCAGATATTTCCGCAATAATTCCACAAGTGGACACTCTCGCACATGCATAAATATTTGCCCCAACTGAAAATCCCTCAAAGTACGCTTTAAGCCGCCTTTTCTTCATATAGAATATATATTATATATGTTTACATATATATATAAAATATAAAATACGAAATGCAAATAAAGACAAGCTGCTCGCATTTGAATGGATTGTGTTTTCTGTCCTGTGTTGTGTTTTGTGTTTGTTTATATCTATTTGGATTGATCGGATGACAGCTGGCAATGCCATTCAGACGATGGGGCTTACCACCACAATTTATGCAGGTGGAAAAAAGGGGTCAGGTGAGAGAGTTTCTTTCAGGTGAAAATGCGGCAATATGGCCAAATGGGTTTTCTATGATTTGTATATGGGAATAAAGAGAAAAGAATATTGATAACAGTGCAGATAGTTCATAGATTTAGTTATTAAATGTATATCTATCAAAGTATATTTTATTTTATTATTTTATTTGGTTATTTACATTTATTTATT
>JAEIIG010008740.1:0-48096 GCA_018904695.1 Drosophila parvula | reverse complement strand
TACTAGTTTTATTTATATCATTTTTAACTTTACAATAAGGCAGCTATGTTAACTAATACTATTTTTCCAATAATTAAATATATTTGTTTTTATAATATGAATTTTTATAGTCTCATCATCAAGAGTTAAGTTAGTGGCAAAGAATGAACTTGAAATTCCCGATTTTCATAATTCATATTTCTTAAAGGCTCTGATATAGGCCTGACTATATTGTTAATACCCATAGAATATGTGTCAAATTTTTTTCCCTGAGTAGATACATTCCAACCAAAGCAAATATAAATACAACCAACCAAAAAAACCAAAAAATATTATACCTACACATAATATATTGCACATTGCACATTCGCCGAGGAAAGGAAACCCAGATAGCGGCGGGACAGAGGGAGATTTTTTTTTGTTTAATGAGCTCATTTATTAATTATACAAACGTGACGTCAGCGGTGAACGCTCTGAATAAAAGCAGCGCGCCCTGCATAACTTCCGACCTTTTAAAACACAGCAGTTAACCTCATGAGCTGAGCGCGTGCGACAGTCCCATTGATCGGATCCGTTTCATTCATATATATACATATGTACAATATATCCATTCATTGTTCCTTCCATTTTGGGTTACTTTGGTACGTGGGCCATAAACTAATTTCGGGCCGACGGCGAGAACAGGGAAAACAGCTTGAGTTTTTCCGCAGACAAGCTGCTTTTCGACGAAAAAGTAGCCCATCAGTTGAGTCAGACACGTATCTTAGAGATAAAAACAGAGGCATTACGTGCATTCAAATCAGCGCAGCTACGAAATCAAAACGAGCCAAGCTGAAACGCATTTCAGTTGAAATGACGCAGCAGCAAAAAAGGTTAAAGGGAGGAAGATTAAAAGGAAAAATCATAGAAAAGGGGATATCTGCAACTTTCACACATTTCCCACTGCCATTGTGTTCCCTTTTCGAGTGGCTCGTATGACTTGTTTTGGCGCGAGGGTTGGTTTTGCATAGTTACTGGCACCACTCCGACCTGTGCCAGCAATCCACCCGATCCTACATATATATATATAATACCATCCGATTTCAGATACTCGATCGCAACCCTCAACCCCTGTCCCAATGCTCACCTCTCTCACCCTCCCTCTCGGGCAGGTAGTTGCCAATCCGAATTTGGACATCGCGCCAAAAAAAAAAAATAATAATAAAGCAAAAGAAAACAATCATCGGCGATGTACAGTGAAGACACACAACAGTGAAGACTGGGATTGTTCTTTATAGGATACAATGATATTCTAACTTAGTTTAACAGGCAGAAGGAAGGAAGGAAACATTGATATGACAATTATTTAGCTCACCAGACGAGTAAATTTAGACATGTCTTTGGTTGGTCCTCTCAAAATATATCTTAGCTTTAGCTGAAATCAGAGCTACCCAATTTGTTGGTAAAATTCTTATCTTTCCTACGCCGATCATGTTAGTTACCAAAATTAAGCGCACAAATCATTAACATTTTATATAATTTTTCTAATTTATATATTTATTTCTAAATTCGTTAAAAAAAAATAATAATAAAAAATAAACAAAAATAAATTGATTAATAACAAATACTGCCCTGTGTTCTGTCCAAATTTAATCGAATGATAAATATAAGAGTTGTTGGATACTAAAGTTTCAGCCTTCAATCTTCATCTCGCTCGCACTTTCCTCATAAGGTTAGTCGAAGCTTAGTGGAAGAGTTTAATACGCTACGTTTTTTGACATATTGAAAATATCGGTTACTTTGATATATGAATGTTTTACATATCGAAAAACACCGCATTTAACATTTAAATATAGAATTTCTTTTATTTTGACTTTTTTTCCTGTTTATGTTGTCCGATATATTGAACAGAATATCGATTTATTGCATATTTGTATATCGCAACGTCAATCGATATATGAATATTGCCTCTCGCGTCATTTGTATATCGATGCAGTCCTGTCATCCCTAGCTCTTGTTTTGGCTCATGTTCAGTCCAACAAAGTTTTGTCCTCTTTTGCGAATGCCCACTATACCCATTCGGAACAAGAGATAAGAGACCAGTGGAGGAGGCCCGAAGACCAGCTGCTTGATTCTTCCAGTTCCCGTTCAGTCCGATTCTCTGACTCAGCACTATTGAAATTACTTGTGGCCCACATTCGCATTGAAATTGTTACCAACCTACCAACCTCCTCCTACTACATACTACCGCTATTTCTATGCGGTTTTTCAACTCTTTTCACTTTCATTTGTTGCGGCGTTACGCTTGAATTTGCCGCCGTCAGAGCGAAAGTGTTTATTTCAACTTTTTTTTTTTTTTGTATATTTTTTTTTTTAGATTGTTCCCGCGAATTGTTTTTGTCCCATGTAATTTGTTTCCAGGCACGTCGGGGCTAATTAGGCCGTTTAATGCCGCATGAAGTCCGGTTCTGACCTTGAGTTAGGGCCCAAAAAGCCTAACAACATATCAGTTTGGTTGGTATTTGTGTGGAGTCAACACAGGCACACACACACAGAGCTAGAATCTAGCATAACTAATTGTATTTACACGCCATAAAAGTAAGTAATTGGCACACGGAAAACAGATTCCCTTTCACAGTCGTTACATGTATGTAAATATTTAATATCGTACGAACGTAAGGTCTAGTCTAGAGAGGGGAAACTAATTGTTCTGTAACATTAACGGCGTTCTCTCTATGTTCGACTCTCTTACTGCGCCGTAAAGCTTTTGAGAAGGTGGCACGTTCCTTAGATAGTACTTTTACTCTTTGGTATGTTTTAGCTCTCAGATCGTGATGTAACTGACTATTTTTAATATGAAAATATGTATAAAATACTTTAATTTCAATGTACCTCGGTATTGGGAATACCTAAACGAATCCATACACCTCTTAGAGCATTCATAACATGTATGTAAATGAACTTTACTACAAACAAAAAAAAGTTTAATTCAATCTTTGTATAAAATAGTAATTTAAAATGTAAGTTTTCGTAATATTACCGTAACAAATGATGTACGAAAATATATCTCAAAGCAAGATACAAATTTAACTCACACTTGACTTCAATAATTTCACAAAGAAATACAAAATAATTGAGTTTTTCGGTTTCAAAAGACGAAAATAAATTCACTTTATGACGTCATCCAAATCCGCTCTCTTCTCTTTTTTTTCTGCGCCACCTTTTTCAAGCCAACAGAGGCTAAACAGCGGTCTAAAACTGACCTTAACAGCGCCAGAGAGTGTTGCGAGAGAGCGTGCTGCGAGAGAATGTTGCTAGACAAATGTTGCGAGACCGAAACTCAGTGAGAGAGCGGCGCTCATTTTAACAGACACGGGCAGTGTTGCCAAAAGAATGTTTTGGAACTGCATTTGATATATTATAAATTATAATATAAAAATATGAAATATGAAATATGAATTTAAAATTTGGCCTTTTTAATGGCTTTTTTCTATATTTGTTTTGGCTTTTTTATCGTTTTTCCCGTCAAAAACGGCTATTTTATTTAACCAACACTGGCAACACTGACTGCCTCGCACTTCTCAATATAACATCCCACCAGCTGCTCACTTCCAACACAGCTAGCGTAGACGTCGGCAGAGAAACACCTCGACAGCGGAAATTCAGCCTATATATAAGTTACTCTATGAAAACTCTCGAAACGAAAACGTCGCTCTTTCGCTTGTGCTTAACTTAACTTTCATTGACAACTAATTGACGCATAGAAAATAGCTGCCGACTACAAATCTAATTGCAGTGTATATTTCTCTCTCGTGAAAGTGGAAATTGTAACTCGGCGTTGACGACCTAACGCTAAAATTGCAAAAATGCATCAAATATGCACGTGAACTTCGCACAGTGTACGAGTGTGCGCGGTGTGTGTGTGTGTTAGGTGTGCTTGGGTGTATGTGAAAGTTCGAGTGAAAGTAGCAAAAAAGAGAAACAAAAAATAAGCACTTGAAAGCCAAGCCCAAAATAAATAAAATTCAAAATAAATAAAAGTAAAAGAACAGCACGTTTCAAAAAACAAAAAAAAAGCTGACAAAAATCATGACTCTGTGTCCGCCAATAAATCTGCATGCCACCCACCGCCCCAGCGGCCCACGTCCGCCGCCAACGGCCTTGAGACGGAAGAGCTGCGCCCGGAATCTGTTTAACAACTCGCCCGGCGACTCGAACATCAACGAACTGCTGGCCCGGGAGCAGCTCAAGGAGCTGATCAGCATCAAGGAGCGCTTCAACATCGACATCCCCAAGCTGGAGCAGCGCGAGCAGGCGGCGGCAGAGATTACCGGTCAGCGGTATCCCTACCAATCGATCGCCACACCAACGCTCAGCGATTCCCCCACCACCATCAGCCCCAAATCCTGTCCAGCAGCAGCACCGCCCTCGATGGGCGCCGGAGTGGCCATCTCCGCCAAACAGATCTCCATTGCCATCAAGCGGATAAGCAGCAACAGTTCGTCGGATCTCGCCAGCAACACGATATTTGGCCAAGAGACAGGGGCGACGCAATCATTGGGTCTGAAACGTAAGTATTTGTTGGTAAAAAAAAAACCCCGGAAAACTATTAAAAGTGAAAAAGTGAAAGATCAAATTCCATACCAGTGAGATTTTAGCTACTTTTTTTTTTGTAAATAGTTCTTAGCAAGTTACTATACTTCAATTTAAAAATAGACAGTTTCCCTTTAGTTACCTCAAATCCAAAAATATCCCACTACATTTCAACGAAAGACGGCCGCCTCTAGAAACTATAGTTTTAGAAGTTGTTTGTGAAATTTTACAAGATTCCCAAGAATATAAAATATACATAAATGTATCTATTACGTTTTCCTATTTTAAAATATTGGTTTCCCACCTATTTTGTATAAATTAAAGCGGTTTTAATGAAATTCCACCAATATATCTTTATTCAAGAATGTATCTCAGTATTTCACAATCTTACAATTAGTAAGTTTGAGTTCCATAAATATAGAATCTATATCTTTTTACGTGTGCATACATACATATGTACATATCTATTACGTTTTCTTAGTAAAAATATTACTTTTCCCCAAATTTTTTACAACTGAAACCTTAAATTCCATCAATAAACATATTTATTTATTTATTTATTCACGAATGCATTTCAATATTTTACAATCTTGCAAAAAGCGGCTTCGAACTGTGCAGTTATTAAAATTAAAGTACAATTTGATTTATGTATTCTAGAACAGGATCGCTATGGCTTAAAATATATTTTAAAGGACATTATACAATATTATTATTGTACAACTTTAACTTTTTTAAAATTCTTTAAAATACATTCATATGTATAAGTTTTTTGTATTTTTATCCAATAAGCGGGCACCTGATTTTCATTTATTTTTCCGCTATTCCTTCTCTTTCCATTTTCGTCCCCTCTTTGTGCTCGTCCTTTTCTAGCGATTGATTTTCAACCCTCTGCACTTCTTTCCGTTGGTCACAAAACCCACCCTTCCCTTTGGGATTTTTCTAATTTTACATTTCCCTTCTTCCGCCGATTCTTATTGTCACTTCTTTGTCCTCCTCTATGTTTCGGTTTGGTTTTGTTTTACGATTCCATTTTGGTTTCATTCAGGTGCATAGCCCAAGGATACGGATTGTAAAAAAGAATCCCAAAAAAGATACGAGATATTGTAGTTAGATAGATATGTACATATGTATGTATATTGCAGCGTGAAGACTTTTAAAGTATCTGAGGTATTTTTAGTTGATTTGGGAGATTTATTTCCAGTGTTTTAATAGATTGCTCTTACTAAAATAGCCTAATCTTGGTTGTTTTTTAAACAAGTTCAGAATATGAGACATTTAAGGTTTACATCGCACTACTATGAATATATACATATGTACACACATATATGTATGTAGTTGATATTCCGCTGATAACTCGTGGCAAACAGAGGAGGTGGAGAGGAGAGCGAGAGAGCGCGAAAGAGGGTGGAGAGCGAGAATTGTCGCCAGCTTGTCTTTGATTTGGGTCTGTCAACGCGAAAAAGCTAAACAAACTGTACGCCAAAATAAAAACTGTTGAATAACAATCGCGCGCCAAAAATCTTCGCCGCTCTGCGCGAGATTGCAACCAAAAAAAAAATAAAAAGAAACCAGCGTGAAAATCGAAAAAACAAGAGCAGTTGCTGAAATTAATTGAGACGCGCCCATGACGCAAAGGCAACAACAAAACGCGTCACTCTTATACGACGACATCAGCCCACTCGCCTATACTCGTATGTACATATGTATGTATATTTAAGGAGAGCGGAAGAGACAGAAAGAGAGAGGAGCGCTCTCTGGTAGGTGTGTTGCCATCTCAGCCTTATTCCCCGTCAAATCTGGCCTTTTTCCGATTGAAATACTGAAAACTAGCCAGATTCGAAAACTATATGTATATGTATATTTTAAATGTCATGAGGCTGTTCTTTAACAAAAGGAATCGGCGACCATTAAAACAACAAAAATCTTAAAGATATGAATAATGTTTAAATATTTGAACGTTTAAGAAGTAGTTATTGTTTTAAATAATAATTTTTGTCATCTTAGAATATACATATAAAACTTTCTCGTTTTCTAAAAAGTGACATTTCCTAAATGTCAATAAAGGCAGCCTTCTCCTTAGCATGTGCGAGCTTTATAATGTGTTTTCAAAATCCTGGCAACACTTGCCAGTGGGCACTGCCCACTCGCTCTTTCCTCTCTGCCTGTTGTTTGTTTGTCTCTGGCCTGCTGATGATGTTTTTTACATTTTGGCGCGAATGTCGTATTTTTTGTGTTTATTTTTAGTCGTCTTCGCTGATAAGCAGTGCTCGTGTATGCGTGTGGTTATTATGCGTAGTACTACGCACGCATGTTGTTGATGTTTTTCAAAACTCGTCTGAAGGTCACAAACACAGGCGCACATGCAGATCGCGTAAGTACAGCAGCGCCAAATGTTGTGTACTTTTGCGGCAGGTCCGAACCGAAAAAAAAACGGGTCCAAATGCGGAGGAAAAAAACAAATCAATTAGACACCAGTTCTGTTATCTCCTCCACCTCTCGCTCTCTCCCGCGCTTTTTGGCATGTACTGTACTTTTCACACAGTTATTTGGCTTAGCGTTTTGTGCTTTTTGTTTTGCTTCGGCCTTTTCGCCACGCCCCAAATAGCAAGAAGTTATGTGTTCTTATGGGGTTCCTCGATTCCTCGGAAATTTATGTTTTCTAATTAAGTATGCTGAAGAAACTCTCGCGAAGCTCCCACATAAATATTTATAATGTGAATTCTTTGTTGCCGTTCCTGTTTTCATCGCCGACTCTCTCTCCACACACATTTCGTAAACAAAACGCGTTTTGTTGTTGCGTTAAACGGGGGTAGAGAGTTGGGAGGTGGAGGGAGCGAAAGCTTTCAGGCTGCGTGCTCATAACGATAACGGTAAACGCACTCCCCGTCATTCAACTCTTTATTACAGAACTCTCCTGCTCCCGCTTTCTTTCGCTCACCCTCTTTCTCTCTCCACCCGCTCATTACAATAGGCGATCGTTTTTTTTTTTTTTTATTTTGCCGATTCCCCCTTCTGCTTCGTCTTCGCCTGCGTTTCGCTTGACGTTCTTTGTCGCTGGCTTATAATTTTCTATAACTGTACATTTGATTGTATCGCCGGCAGCGCGACTCTTTGGCTGCCAGTGTGCCCCATTCCATTCTCTTTCTCTATGGTGGGGCTTTTAGTTTTCTTCTGTAAAGATGTAACGCCCCTAAAAATATATATACATACATACATAGATTTTATTAGCATTCAAAAAGTATTTTTAATGATCGGTATCTTCAGCTTGAGAAATATAATACTTCAAAAGTTAAATTACAAATTAAAAAATATCGTTAAAAAATCAATCCTTTCTTAATTTACGAATAAGCAGGCGAGAGACCCAATTAGATTAACATTCTTGTCGCCATAGAAGTATCTAATAGCGAGTGTGCTTATGTATTCGGTTTTCTAATCCGGCCTTGGGGCTTCTTTCTTGTTTTTGTATTCCCCCCGCCTTTTGTGGCTGTGCTGTGTCGTTTAGCTTTTTAGCTTTTAGGTCACTGCGCAGTGACTGCGGTTTCGTGAGCGTCTCCGGCGATCGTCTAAGCTCCGGCTAGCGGTTCACTATACGCTCGATGAGGCAACCGCAGCTGCCCGCGATCGAGACCTGATAGGAGTACAGTCTAACCCATCTCTAATCCCAGCCAAAAAAGGGCAAGATCTGGAGACTTTGACTACCGAAAACGATAGAAATTTTTTCCTTAAAATAATATCATTAAAGGCATTTCGATTTTTATAGAAAATCTTTAGAAAATTTCCACTAAAACAAGTCAGACTGTACTTTAATAGACTCTACATAGCTGCTTATAAGAAAATCAACAATTTGCGAGGTTAATGTGCCATTTTGGCTATCTATCAGAACGCATTCGTTGTGGATCGTTCGCCTTTATAGGCTCCCCTCCCCTACCAGTTTCTTCTCCCCTCTAAGTTGCAGTTATCGCTGCGGCCATGACATTTATTTATCGGCTAGCCAGTGACCAGGTATGGGTTCTCTCTGTGTAGGTGTTCTAGATTGCACAAGTGTGCATAATTCTCGCGTTTCAGACAGCGAGATAAGAAAGCTCTACGATGAAGAAATATGTAGAAAAAAAAACACCCACTGACACGTACTCAGTTGCAAAAAATGCAATTAGAGGTTCGCACACCTTAACATTGCTTTCCCTTTTGGCTTCTGAAGGTCAACAAAATGACGCTTGCACTTTTATTTTTATTTTCCATTTTCTACTTTAAGGTGTGACTAATCACAGACTTTGTATAGCTTTTGTACGGAGATTACAAGGGTGTATTCAAAAACGTGATAAGGTGTGCGAACTAAGTATCTTTCGGTTGTAATTTCGTATCTTAAATATAAGGATAAGGATAAACACACTTCAGCTCGATCTTATTCATATATTATCTATTAATATACTCTATATACATATGTATTTACTACAATATTTTCCCCATTTTCTTATCTTTACAGGCAAGTTCCCAGTTCGCAAACGGTTGCCAAAAAGCATCAAGAAGAGTTACGAAATCAGCAATAACAACAACAATGTGGATGTGGATAATGGGACTAGCGAATTGGGGGATGCGGAGCAGTAATCGTAGAGGAGAAGAAGACGAATCAGCAGCCCCTGGCGGAGCAACAATTGCAATATAATAAAATAATTTGTTTATATATTTTTTTTTTTTAACGTGTACACCCCATAACCAAGGTGTACATTTTGTTTAAACCAAGACTTTGCGGTCCCCAAATGTTGTTGCATAAAGAGACGGAAAAAAAAAGGAAAAACGAATGCTTAAAAGCGAAAAACAGCCAACCAGAAACAACAAACAAAAAAAAAAAAAACAAAACCAGAAAAGATCGGCGCGCGTGCACAGCCAAAACAGGCAAAAATAATATAATTTAAAATACATCCGGATGCATAGCGATCGATATAATTATGGAAATTATTAAGTCGTAGATATATTTTAAAAAATATTTATATGTTAAAAGGAAATTATATTTGTACATTGGCAATATATACGTAAATTGTGGCGGGACAGCGAAAGACACTTAAATTCGCTGTCGGCCGTAGACTTACGAAGTAGATTAAATTGTAATTAGGCAATGCTAATTTTAGACGAGTGACCGGCGACAGATCGGCGCTATGCATCCGCTATATAGACTCTTACCCCCAAATCCAAAAAACCAATTCAAGCGTTCTCAGCGTGTTTTCGGATCCTGATGCACGCGTGTGCCAAAAGTATTTACAATTTACTTTGTGTCATGATCTCAATCATTAAAAACAATTTTATTATTTTGTTTATTGTAATTTTAATTGAAATTATCTAAAAAAAAATTCTTCTTAGCCCCTCCCTCCCACACAAACACACTCATACCGCATACACACACACACACACTTTTACACACACCCACCCCTCACTTTTAAACTCATATTTATTGTATGCACACTATCGATGTGACATTTTAAATTGTATGTACTGTACCATGAACTGTAAAATAATATTTCGTATCTGTGGCAAAATGAATTTCCTCCCTCTAAGACCTCCTTAAAAATCTATTTTGAACAACCTGTGTATATTGTATGGAGCAGTACCTACAACTCCAAGCAGCTAAATGAGAAAACTCACGAAAAAACAACAACAATCACTGTGTATATTTCCTTAAACGAAACTAAACAGTAATTTTTGTAAAACTTACGCAATCATAAAAAAAACACTATCACAAAGAAAAAAAAAAAAAAACAAAAAATACAACAAAAAAAACTCTTAAAAATACAAATGTAAAACAAAAAAAAAACGAAAAGCTTTTTATTTGTTGGGGGCCCTTTTGAGCCGAGATGGCGTGGTTATTCCCCAGCAAGCAGCTAAGAAAAGTCCGAAAGTTGGAGAACAACTTGAGTGGAGAAAGATAAAAATAAATAGGTGGAATGACTCAGCTCTAAGCTCCGGATGCATCAGTTGCCCCACTAGACAAGGTCCGTTCCACAGTAAGGTCTCGGAAGTCGGACTCTTTGGATAAATCGTGTCGGTACAGCTGAGTTCGAATTTAAAGATTACAATGTTATTCAAATTAAGACAGCCTTTAAGGGACGGTTCTTCCCCTCTATTCAAGTTTCAGATGTGCTTTAAAGCACGAATTGGGCTCTAATCGTGATCACAAATTGTGTGATAGATCATAAGATAAGGCTATAAGGTTTTTAAAAGTACCTTCTGAGCTTGCAAACCAATAAATATGAAAACTAATATTTTCTTTTATAAATGAAAAACGAAGTTCGATTATCCGAGGTACTACTGTAGAAAATTACATTCTCTCGCCGAGGTTCGGAATGCAATCAAAAAAGTGAAGTGGAAAGGAAGTGGAACCTTCTCCAATTAGTAGGGTTTCCTCTATTCGCTTTCATCGCTAATCATCCGGGACCAGTTGAGAGGCTCCACTGTGGGTACTCGAGGGCACTCGTGGTCCTTTCGATAGGCGTACATATGTACATATGTATGTGTGGCCGGCGGGCATTTGGGAAAATGCTTTCTAGTCGTAATTTACTTGCTATCCGTCCGTATGTGTGCATATCTATGCTATGTTATGTGACTGGTGGAGTGGAGTGGGCACTTAACATTAGATTGGCTGCGACTTCCGGCATACAAACGATCGTTGGGCGTCTGATGATGATGATTGATGCTATCCAGCGTTCTTCATTCCCCTTTTTTTTTCAAAATCTAAATCAAAACTCTGGTTTTCCGCTGCTCTTGGGGACTCATAGAATGGAAAGATTCCTTGAACTATGTCTGTACATACATATATTTTGATTTTTTTAGTTTTCTAATTAAAGCTTAAAGCTTGCTAGGGGTGCTGATGAAGAAGGTTTTCTGCTTTTTAAAATAATATCACTTTTACATTTTTAAAATGAATTACAATAAATTAATTTGAAAGACACAAGTTTAAGTTGGAGATATGCATGTAACTGCACTTTTATTTCAACATTGCAACATTTCTATTGTTTCAGTTGTAATCTAAACTATGTATGTATCTATTAGATACCCAGAAACTGTACACTTTATTCCGATTTCATATCAAACGGTCGAAATCTAAAAATGAGAAAAGCTCGCCAAACCGCCTTAGAAAAGTTCCCCAGATGAACGTTAGTTTTTATGGCTTCTGTTGCTATGCCAGGCACTTGGGCACTGTCTGCTCTCTTGAGCGAATCAAGAATGCAATATGCTATATAATAATGGCACTGGCATAGAGGCAAATTACATGCTCTGCATTTAGTAACA
This sequence comes from Drosophila parvula, assembly GCA_018904695.1. Lineage (NCBI taxonomy): Eukaryota > Metazoa > Arthropoda > Insecta > Diptera > Drosophilidae > Drosophila > Drosophila parvula. Next base: position 36,264 of record JAEIIG010008740.1, on the reverse strand, counting down.
AGCATGTACATACAACATATTTGCCCACTTAACTAGCGGCCTGGTACGGTTATTAGCATGCAATTTCAAGATTTTAATGGCTCTGCACTCGCATTGCAGTCACATTATACAGGCATACGTACATAAATGCATATGTATACATACACAGGCACGCATTCACGTAACGCAACAGAGCCCAGAGGCGTACAATCGAGGTGAAATTAATAGCGCAGAAATTTGGTACATACATACATACATATGTACATACCTATACATATAAAAGGGACTCCAATGTTTTCTCTACTTGACTTAATTTGAAACTAATTAAAGCTTATGTTCAAATAATGCTATTAAGCATTGATTAATTAAAACACTTATGTTAATCCCTTTTGACATTAATGGAAACTAATTTATTAAGAGCTAATTTACTCACCACCACTGTGGAACGTGTGATCGAGCGGAGGACGAGAAGAATGAGAGACGCAGCTGGCAGAGGTGTTTGTACTCTCGGCGAATTCGCGTTGGCCGCGATTCGCAATTCGCAGCTCCCATTTTTGACTGCGCACAGTGCAGCCTTTGCTTTGCATTCGCCTCGCCATAAATTCAAAGTTGAAAATCAACATTTATGACGTCGGTGTTGCCATAACGGTACTGCTAAGCCAGCGCCATTAAAAACGAGAAGAAAAATTGTCGGTCTTCTATTTTTCTTTATTTAAGCAGCTGCTGCTGCTGCTAAAATCACAATAATTTATTGCGCGGAATTTAATTGCATTCCGTTTTCGCATTAATCACCATTAATGTCAGCGCCTGCATTCGAGTTGGGGTGCAATGGCTGGAAAAGCGTGAAAAGCGAGCCAAGGCCATCTCTGACAGTTGTGCGTTGGGATTGAAATCAATCAGCCCTGAAATAATAAGGTTCCCCTATCTCGCAATTCCTTCGTCACTTAAAAAAACTTCGCATACTTTTCTGATATATTTTATGTGCCTTTAAGAAACGGTCTTTTTTTCTCATTGTTAAAATTTATCAAAGAGATAATATCGCTGCTAAGAATATTTCCTTTTTCTCCATGTGAAAGCTAACATTAACACGCACGGTTTTCCTCTTAATTCTTTTTCTGTTGGATAAAATAACAGCTGGTTTTAAAAAGAAAAATACAGGTTTATGTTAATATGTTAAATAATAAATAAATAAATAATACACTCAACGGCACCTCATACTTTTTATTTATTATTTAACATATTAACATATTTAACATTATCATTTAACCACACTCTTCAATTTCAGGTAACTTCAGACCAAGGGAAGGGTTTTAATAAAATATATAATAAATATATGTATTTGTAAATTACGAAAAGTTTCTGCCCAAAAGTATAAATATTTTTTTGTTTCAAACTAGATTACTACATTTTAACACAACATTAAGTAATGTATCTGTATTTTGTATTATGTATATTGTACCTTGTAGTTATCGCCCAACATTTATTTAAATTTTCTCTTTTGGATGACTTGAATAGGCATTTTAAAATGAAAATAAGATTGTGTTTCAGTGTGGACCGCATGACGTGAGGTCAGGCAAAGGGGAAAAAAGCGAAGTGGAGATGATCCCGTGGCCACTGCTCTAATCTCCTGACCAAGTTGTGGCTTTGCATTATTTCCCTGAACCTACACGACTCGGATCATTTGCTATATATACCCTGCCAAAAACTGGGGCTATCGCTTGAATTATCGTTGAAATAAAGACACAGTTGAACGGATTCAAAATTACAAAATTGAATCCATCGGTTCGAAACTGGCTTTACATTTATATTGATATAGTATTTAATATTATCTACGCCTTATTGAGAGGAAATTGGGTGTATCCCATGAAAGTAATGCAATGTTTTACTTTATATCTTAAGCCTTATGCGATATTAAACCTCATATCTTTATTTTTAGACCTTCCTTATCATGGATGTTGAAAACCATTGAGGGAACTCCGCATGAGAGCTGCCTCAACAGTGACTTGAGGTATGTGGGAAGTCGACCAGATAAGATAGCGCCTTTTCTGTTGTTATAGCAATTTCAGTCGGCCAAGTCCGGGGCAATTTGCAGCACAAATCAACGGCATGCAAAGCACTTTGGTTTATTTCGTTGATTGTTCCCACAATTTTCGTACAATGCCGGAAAATGTACGTGCCCAGTACGTTGTTACTGTAATTGCCCTAAAAAAAAAGAAAAAACGAAGACGAGAAAAAAAGACCCAAAGCGAACTGAAACTAAAGAAGATGAGGGGAAAAAAAATAAATCATACAACGTGAAAATTCTTTTCAAATGTCAGACAAAGGCTGGGCGGGGGTGTTCGCGGGGATTCCCTCTGCTGCCCGACAGACTCGAAAGATCTACCAGATGCGCGCGCTGTAATCGTGCCGAGTTTTTCGGATAGGACAGTGAAGATGTAGCTGAAAAGATACTGTGTATGGGAAGATCACGTACGCTCAAGATGGGGGCGTCATTTACATTGCCCTCGAAGAAGGGAGCTTAGAGCCAGGATCGGATCGTGAGCGTGTGAATCAAAAGCAAAAGTAAGCGATGATCGGGCCAACTCAAGGCGAGGGGTCTTGAGAAGGAGTCTTTACATTCCCTTTCCTCTGCTCCTAACTCAAAGACTTGTAGATCTTCGAAACGTGATCTCAAAATGAAAACGTGTAGCCTTATTATTGAGATGTCGAGAGTTTCGCTTGGTAATAAACGAAAGGATATCTGAGTCTAAAAAGGGAAAGGAATGTTAGAACTCCTATAAAATATCAAAATTGCCACAAATTTTGTTTACCAACTTACTTTCACTGGAAACTAATAACTTGATAAACTGAGAAGCCCTTTATAGTTTCTAAATATGATTTAATTAATTAGTGTTAACAGATTTAAAGCATTTTAAGGTAGGTCTTCAGAGGGTTAGATTATGAAGAATATCTAGATACTTTGTCAGGCACCTGTCACCGGAAATAATGTCAGAAGTTCTCATTAGCAAAATGTTCGTCAAGAGAGCTGCTTAAAAAATGTTTATAGACCTTCTTCAGTTAAGTGCTCAAAAAATCTGCGCGGTTATTCTGCAATGGATTTTCTGCTACTCAAAACTTTTAGGAGTATCAAACTTTCGCTTAAAAACCACCACTGAAAACTACCACAACACGAATAAAGGATATTTTTAAATATATTTTCTTGGCATTTATTTTTGGCTTGCCGTTAAATAGTATATTTATACACCAACAGAAGGATAAATGTTGTAGTTTTGTTGTAGTATATTTATACACCAACAGGACGATAAATGTTGTAGTTTTGTTCGAATTACGTTAAACTGGTTAGGAATTAGTTTAATATTACAATATTTTCTTATCCTAAGATTGAATCGGATGTAAAATGCATAATTAAAGCTTTAACAATGTAATAATTGCTTAACCTGAGGTAAATTATGATTAACTAAGATATTTGTTTCAATAAACTATTTCTATCTACCGACGCCAGTCAATTTTTTCTGTCTAAGGGAGTCCCCACCAAAGTCAACAATAAGTATTATCTCGCATCACCTGTCGTAGACTTTAACGCATTTAATAGAGAGTCCCCGTGGAACCAGAGTTAACTTGCCATTAACTAAATGCATTTTAAAAGATTTCGATTAGCAGGTAATGTTTCATGTATTTCATTGTTTCTATTCATTTCAATCGAAGTGCAAAGTAAGCCGGTCATGTTCGATTCCTGGAAATGGAGTGCATCCAATGTGTCCGCCGGAATCCTGCGAGGAATCGTCATATTCGCCGAATACACGGGCATGGTATTCTTCCATGTGAAGAAGGATCATGTTGTGGCCATTAAACGTTCGTGGTGGAGCAAATGGTTATTGCTAATCTTGCGATTTATTCCAATCGGAGTCTTTATTTATACGTACATAATGTGGATTATTGTTAGGGAAAAACGGATGGAGCAAGTGCTGCACTCTCTGCGTATTTTAGCATCACTTCCCTGCTATTGGGCAATGATCCACATTCAGATTTTTCATTGTCCTCAGGTGATCAAGTTAATTAACCAGTATGTGCAAATATTCCAACAAGTTCGATCGTTGGCCATCAAAAAAAATGTCGGATTTGGAGGCGGACGTGAGTTGTTCCTGATCCTCCTTTCGTTGGCCTGCCAAATCCAGGAAATAACCTTTCTTATGGGACTATATTGCTGTGTAATCAATCTGGAAAATATCATCGGCTGGGCCTGTTTTTCTTTCGTCATCCTTGCCAATAACACGATCCTTCGCATCAATTTTATTTGGTACCTCAGCTTGGATATTCTCTATAAGGAATTAAATGAATACCTACGCTCCGAGACGAGATCCCAATTCGATGTCTTGAAGCATCGACAAAGATATCAGACCTTACATAAGCAGTTGAGACAGATTCGAAAGTTAAGAAAAGCCCTGAGTATTTTCAGGGAGACATATTATGTGGTCAGTTCTTTGCAGAATATTACCAATATTCACCTATTTGTTTCCCTGAGTCAAACACTTTTATACATGATCGTTGTGTCCTACAAAATGATAGTCGACCTGGACTTTTACCAGTATTGGTTGGCGGTTCTTTTCGTTAGGATCATGAGCGATGTTCTAATTGTTACTTTGGCCATTCAGGGAGCTGTTAATCAGTTTGAATATATTCGGGTAGTTCTACTGGATATTTTCTTTATAAGCGATCTGACAGATTGGAAAAAAACGGTAAGTATGAGTGTTGATCGGGTTTTTATTTAGTCAATAAATATTTTTTTTCCTTTAAGGTGGAGCTCTTTGTATTCCATCTGAACCTATGCAAATTGAGGGTTCGTTTCCTGGGTCTATTTGATGTTTCCAATAAACTATTCCTTGTAATAATATCTGGGATGGTTTCATATCTGATTTTTATCATACAATGTGTAATACAGTTACAAAATATATAAAGAAAAGTTTAAGTTATCAACAGTACTACATACAGCCTTAAAAAAAACACTGATAATAAAGTATATGTACTCAACTTATTGGTATCTTTTATTAGTGCTCGAGTTCTCAAGAAAAAAAAGATCCTTTCACTTGATTTATATAACTTTGATGTAACTGATTAATGTCACTTCTGCCGGCATTATAAAGTGCATTCCCTGACAGCTCACGATCTTATCGGTCTTACACCTTAGCTTGTCATTAACCAAATGCACCTCAAGTGCCATCGTTTAGAGCAATTATTTTTTCATTTGAAGCGAAGTTAAAACTGGAAACGGTCGGTCATGTTCCAGCTCCTTCGTGAGATGAGTGTTTCCAAACTCTCTGCCGTGATCCTGGTCGGTTTTTTCCACTATTTCCAGCTTATGGGAGTGATTTCCTTTCGACTCATCCAAAGTGAAAATGGGATTATAGTTTGCAATCAAAAAGTACTAAAGTGGACCGGTTCGATCAACCGACTATTGGCCTTGTGTGGATTTATCTATTATTTGGTATCGTTAATTCTTTCGGCACAATCACATGTCGTGCAGGCTTTGCATGGCATCCGAGTCCTTTTGAGTATTCCCACCACCTTTTTAATAATGGGATATCAACTTTTTCGTAGTCAACAAATGATGGAGTTGATGAACCGATTTTTACGTTTGTTCCGACAAGTTAGAAGTCTAAAAAAATCGAAAACCAGTGGATTTGGAGGCCGGCGAGAGTTTGTTTTGATCCTGCTGAAAGTTGCCTGTTTCGTGCAAGAGATAACCTATCAGTTTTTTATTGAACCAAGAGAGTTCAGCATGAAAGTCTTTATGGAGTGGTTGTGCAACATCTATGTTATCTCTGGCACCAATATTTTTCAACATATTTACTGTTTGGCATTCATCAGTATCGGGGTTCTATACTCTGGGGTGAATGAGTACGCCCTTACCGAGCTTGCAGCCCAACTTGAAGTGCTGCATCCTCCTATTAGCCGGCGAAAACGGAGAAAAGTGAGATGTCAGCTTGAGAATTGTCTCACTCTCTACCGGGAGATATACGCTGTGAATACTGCGTTTCAAGAGTTCTTCGAGTGGCCCATCGTCCTGGCACTGGCATATAAGATTTTGATGCTGACTTTGTTCAGTTACAGGCTAATGATTATGAACACCTATTTCTTGTGGATTTTGCTCGGCAAACACGCTCTGGACCTTCTTTTGCTAACCCTATCCGTCCAGGGGGCAGCGAATCAGTTTAAGGTCATACGTCGGCTCAATCTAGAGGTCTACGGTGTCAGTGATCTACCCGAGTTTCATACTATGGTAAGTTACAGAAAGCAGCCGAGTAAAACATAGTTAGTTTTCTTCAAACTACACGTTTTTTAGCGATTTTTATGCAATTTACGGAACCCTTTAAGTAGTTCACGGTGAATTTTGTGCGCCTTACAGCACCTTTTGTGCGATTAAAATGAAATTTGGAGCTCTTTACAGCTCACTTGCGCTCTTTCGACTTCTGTTACAAGCAGTATGATTTATGGATGACAGACAATATCGATATATCAAAACTATGTACATATATCGATATTTTGAGGTTGCAAAATTATAGCAAATTGTATATCTAATAATTATAATCATAACTAATCATTTAAATAAACTTTTCTAGATTTCTACATTTGTTTCTATCTACATTTATCCTACTTATTGATATTTACAGCTGGAGGTGTTCTACACCCATCTGAATTTGTATCAGTTTCGGGTTCGAGTTTGCGGTCTTTGTGATGTCTCCAATGAATTGTTCATCATTTTTATGTCGGCATTAGTTACCTGGCTGGTTTTCATAGCCCAATATTCAATGCAGTTGAAAAATGTTTAAAAAAATATTTACAAATATTATGTCTGTAAAATGTATACTAATTTAAATACTGATGTTTCAACGCAAGTTAGTAATATTATTAGTTACCTGCTTAATCCCTTAATTATCATAACCACTTAGTATTGATTGGAGGCAACATTAAACTAATATTTATGTGCTCATTAAATCAACAAATATGTAATGAATGAAATTAATTTCCCAAAATAAGCAAAGTAAATAAATCAAATAAACTAAAAGAACTTGAACTTGAGTCCCAACTTCAGTCATGTTTGAACGCCTGAGGAAGGTGAGCCTGCCGGTGCTCTCCGCTGTTATCCTTTTCTACAGCTACCACTATGCCAGAGTTCTGGGAGTGACTTGCTTCAGAATCGACAGGAGGAGATCCGACGAGTCCTTGGTTGTCCGGAAACAACATCAGTTAAAATGGTTCAGCCTGAGTATGCGCCTCATCTGCTCAACGGCGGTGTGCTGCTTCTGTGCTCCCCACGTTGCTGATATCGATGATCCCTACGAGTACTACCTGCAATGCCTCCGTCTGCTGGCCAGCTTCTTGTGCTCCATCTGTATCGTGGTGGTTCAGATTGGTTACGAGGACGAGCTCCTCCGGATGATCAATAATTTCCTGCGGCTCTTCCGACGCGTTCGCCGTTTGTGGTCCCAGAAAAGGTTTGGTTTTGGTGGCAAAAGAGAGTTTTTCCTGCTACTTATGAAATCCGTTTGCTTGATCTACGAACTGAACTGCGAGTTGAGTCAACTGTGGGATTGCCCGCATTGGCTGGCTTTTGTCGCCACGATAAGTGACATATTCTTGGAGATTGCTTCCCTGATGATCTTACATATCGGTTTTCTGGGTTACCTCAGTGTGGCTGCCCTTTATTCCGAGGCGAATAGCTTTGTGCGCGTTGAGTTGCGTCGTCAGTTGAGATCCCTCGAGCGTCCTGGCGGCGGTCCTGTCACGCGTCGCCATTTGAAAATCGTCGAGTGCCGGCTGGATGAGTGCATATCGATATACGATGAGATCGAACGATTGGGTCGCTCCTTTCAACGCCTTTTCGAACTGCCCCTTCTCATTATTCTCATAAGCAAGATATTTGCCACCACAATTTTGGCCTACGAGGTGATCATCCGAGCAGAGCTATATCCCCACAAGGCCGGAATGTGGGGTCTGGTTTGTAAGAGTTTCGCTGATGTAATACTCTTGACTTTGGCGGTTCACGAGGCGGTCAGTAGTTCCCGGCTGGTGCGGCGCTTGAGCCTGGAGAATTGTCCACTCAATGATCACAAGGAGTGGCATGTGAAGGTGAGTAAGGTATATGAGGTGATCAGTGATTGGATGAACTTTTAACTCTAATTTCCAGTGGGAGATGTTCTTGAGTCGACTGAACTTTTTCGAGTTTCGTGTGAGACCTTTGGGCTTGTTTGAGGTCTCCAACGAGGTGATCTTGATCTTTTTGTCCAGCATGATCACCTATTTCACCTATGTGGTGCAATATGGTATTCAAACTAATCGATTGTAATATCGATATATCAAATGATCGATGATCATTTAAAGAATTATCTAAATTCTTTATTTCTTTCTTTATTCTTTAATTCGTTAACAAATTATATGAAAATGTATTTAATTACGTTTATTACTAAGGTAACATTAAAGTATTGAAGGAACTATAATAACACACTGGCATTCAATCGAAAAAATGATTACGAATATATATACTAAAAAGATATTCTTGATGTTACAACAATCTTAATCATTTTGCTAAGTAAACATTTTTAATTTCTACAATTTATTTAAAAAAAAAGGCTTAGGAAACATGTTATAATTATTGTTATGATCTATTGTTATATTCTATTTTATTTATGTTATATTTAGTATTGATTTAAGGTCGCATTAGCACGACATCAAAGAAACAATTACCGTAGTATTGAGAAAATAATATCAAATCGTTTTTTAAAAGAACAGGGAATTATTATACAAAACCTATATACAGAAAAATAATACTTTTCCATTTGCGGCGTTAACTACTAAATTAATTATGCATTAAAAGAATGGTATACAATTTTGTCTCTTGTTAAATATAAAGAAATTCAATCTCTACTTCGTAATCGATAAACGGGGAAAAAGGTATTCTTTATTATAAACAATATGAATTGTAAGTATCTTCCTATTGAACTTGTAGTATAGCTTGTCTTGTTATTAGAGAATTAAATCTAGATAGAAGCCCCTATAATTGCTGGGACTGCCAATCGGCAAACAAATTAACTTAATGGATTAATAATAAAATATTGGTTATGGCTATTGCGGCTGGAATAGTCATGCCGCGAACCCCTCGCTGCTTGAACGTATCCAGGATATCCGCGCTGGTGCTACGCGGTTGCTTCCTCTATGCCACCATTTGCGGAGTTATTACCTTCGGGATCGAGAGGATGGAAGACACCCAACTGGTGGCCAGGGATCGCAGAGGTTACCGGTGGATTTGTGTGATTTTTCGATTGGTGGCCAGCCTTTTCTTCGGCTACAGTTACCAGGCTTGGGCTGGCGAATATACTTCGGATTGGTATAATCGTGTGTTCTTCTTGTTGCGGCTGGCAGGATGCCTGGTCTGCAGTGCCATTATCCTGGTAATGCAGCTATGGTTCGGAGAGGAGATACTTCGTTTGGTCAACAGTTACCTGGAGCTTTTTCGACGCTTAAAATCTCTCACGAAAAGAGAACAACGCTCTGGCTTTGGGGGCAGTCATGAGTTGGCTTTGTTGGCCTTTAAAGCTATATCCTTGCTATTTGTTTTTCTTGTCTTTCGCCTACAATTATCGCCCTGGATTATGCTGACCATAATGTGCGATTTCTATACCTCCGTTGGCACTGGAATGATTATGCATTTTTGCTTTATTGGCTACCTCAGCATCGGGCTCCTTTACAAGGACTTGAACAACTATGTGGACTGCCAATTGAGGGCCCAATTAGGTTCTTTGAACTGTGAGGAGACCGAGGAACAAGCACAGCCAACTCATGAAGCCATCAACAGTTTGGACAGGTGCTTAAACCTTTATGAGGAGATCCATCAGTTGACCCGCCGGTTCCAGAGACTCTTCGATCTGCCTCTATTTCTCACCTTGGCTCAGAGTCTTTTGGCCATGGCAATGGTTTCCTACCATGCCATCCTGCGAAGGCAATTCATCTTTGGCCTGTGGGGTCTAGTGATAAAATTACTTATGGATGTGGTGCTACTGACCATGGCGGTTCATGCAGCCATCAGTGGTTCTCGATTGGTGAAGAGATTGAGCCTGGAGAACTATTATGTCACTGAGAGCAAGAGTTACCACATTAAGGTAATTAACTGGGCTTAAAAGAATATTTTTTCAGACTATATATCTTACAATCTTTCCAACGAACCTCTCTTCTAATTATATATATTCTTTTCCCATTCAGATGGATCTTTTCCTGGGACGCCTCAATCACCAGGAGCTGCGAGTGCGTCCCTTGGGCCTCTTTGAGGTCTCCAACGAGTTGACCTTGTTCTTTCTCTCCGCGATGGTCACCTATCTGACCTTCTTGGTACAGTACGGCATGCAGTCGCGATCACTTTGAATCCGCGTCACGCTTTGGTTGCGGTTTTGCACCCTCCCCAGGACACACCTGTGTGTATGAGTACTTTGTCCCACCTGCCCCACTTGGTACACCTGTCCTGCGGTTGCACGCAAATAAAAATGTAATGAAAAAAAAACGGAATTTACAGAATGCCAGCTAAAAATCGGTTGTTGCCAGGAACCAATTCCCAATTTCCGCCTAACCGTTTCTTTCGCTTGCAACTTTTCCCATGAAAGTTGGTCGCGGCATTAATTAAACATTCATGCTGACGTCAAGCAGAAAATTTATGCGGCACCAATGCACAGAGAGAAAAAAGTTTTAGTTATATATACTACACAAGTTATATATACTACACAAGTTATATATAACAAGTATTATATATCACAAGTTGTATATAATTTTAATGCAGTCTTTTATGTGAGGATACTTGTGAAATTCGTTACTCGTTAGTTGTTACTCGATACTTAATACTCGTTACTAGCTATTTGAACTAGAGATATATTTTAATTAAAGCCTATGTCCCTTTGAAATCTCATAAATATTATGTATAAGATATTTTTCACATTTTCTGTAATAAAAACCATAATATAATACGCAATTTCCCTTGGGAATATGTTTATTTGTACTCGTTACTTGTACTTTTTATTGTTTCCAATTCCTTTGTATTTGATTAATCATAAGAAATTAACTATATATTTGATTTTCTATATTTTCTATAATAAAAACAATAAATAAATATATTGAATTTAACTTCGCTGGCATTATTACATTATACATTATTTTTCCCAAAACTGTTTCTCTCCGTGGAAAGATAGCGAGACAGAGACCGAGAAACAGCGGACAATTCACGCTAAAAGGCGCATAAAAACAAGGCCGAGGCCGTCGCTCTAATTAGCATAGGTTAGGGTACACGGACCCGGTTCCAAAAAAAAAAGAGCCCTGAAGGTGGTGATGCACTTGCCACTGCCACCGCGCGTTGCACTTGTTCTTTAAAATGAAAAAAAAGGTACAGGTAAATGCAAAGGTAAAGGTAAAAATAAAACGCCGACCAACGTCGGCGACGGCTATAATAAAAAATCAAATTGCCCCAGAACGACTCCGAGATGAGATGAACTGAACTTCAGACTATTATCTCGGCGACAGGGAGCGGAATGGAATAATGATCGGATCTGTTCTGCTCCTGCTCCTGCTGAGATTGTGTGCCCTTTCTGGATTTCCTGGGGTGTCTTATATACTCTCTGGCAGATGGGGATACGATGATTTCAAGGAGATTTTTGTGACAAAACTAAAAGAGTATATTTAAAAAGGATACTTGTTTTAATAAAATTTCGTTTAATAATGTATGTGCTTTAAATTTAAATTTAAATATTATGTATTTAATATATATATTAATATAATTACTTCTTTTACAAAGCAGAAGATACATAAATAGATTTTAATAATTATTTTAAGAATAGCTTATAAATTATGAAGATATAGAGAGAGATTTACTAAAGATAAATGTTGTTTTGAATGTTGCAAGGTCTCCTCATCAGTGCCACATCTCTCACTCATCATTCATATTTATCATTTCATCATTTATTTTATGAATAATACTATCCTTTATAAGTTAATTTCGTATAGATTCCTTTTATTAAGAATACTGTTATAACTAGATAAATTTCCCAAGTTATTATAGTTATTAATTCTCTTGTTGATCTCTTTAATTACGATATAAAATGTGTGTGTTTTGGTATTACAAATATTAGAGTCCTAAAACACTTTCATATTTCACTTGAGCTCAGAAGTTTTATGGGTGAAGTGGACTCCCGAATTTTGCTTTTTGACTTTTATTTCGCCCGCCTTCATTATATCTTTTTGTGCGTGCTGTGTAAACGGCAAGATAATCATAAAACATAAAACATAGCATTGCTCAAATAATTGTACTTTATAAGAGGGACAAAGCCGTGTGGAGAAAGAGGTGGCCTGGGACCGAGCTGGGTTACAGTCATTTTTCCCATGATTGTTCTGCTGCTGCCTGGGTAATTATGGGTCACTTTTTTACTGGATCCCCATCTCTCTCTCGGTCTCTCACTCGGTCTCTCTCTCCTTTCATTCCGCAATTATCATACTTACCTGCAACTATGTTTGAGGTACCAAAGCTGAAGGCATAAAAGCTGGCTGGAGAATCAAGGCAAAACGAAAAAAAATTAATGATGCTTTCAACATTTCACTAGACAAGAACGTGGAGTGCCTGTCTGGCTGGCCGGCCTGCAGGTAGCGGTGTTGTGGTCTTTTGCTTTTGGCCAAGCCCCAAGTCCCCTTGGCCAGCTGGCCAAAAAGTACAGCTACAGAGAGTGGCCACGAACGGAAGGAGGAGATTTCGTAATCATCATAACGATGATTGTGCCGATGAAAGCAGCGATTTCAATCGAGAATCAGAGCGTTAACCGGTAGCAACTTGGAAATCAGCAGGGAACGAACTCCATCTCGATCTGGGACTCGAAACTTCAAATTCAGACTCATTAGCCCTAAGAGCTTTCAGTTTGCCGGATGCCCGGCGAGAATTGCTAAAACTAAAAACCGCCCGGCTGTGTGTGCGCCCGATGATTGCTATAATTCAGCCCTCCGAAATTGAGTGTCTAAAGGGCCCGGCTAAAACCGAAAACTCCCTCATTTTAGGTGATCGACAATGGAGGCAATTAGCTCTAATTTATTTATGGCTCAATTAGACAAAGGGCTGCGGGCTGTTAGGGCTTGGTGATATTAACAGCTTGAGTTTTTTTTTATTTATTTTATCTTTTGCGGTAGCCAGCAGCCTGATAATTAAGTATATATAAAAACATGGCAGGTACTCATAAAATAAATCTATTTGATAGATATTTTCTGACAAAATAATGTAACTAGGTGTGTATTTTTAATACAAGTATAATTTCTATAATTTATATTAATTTATTAGCATCGATTAATAAGCTTATAATATATTTTATGTCATAATTTATAAATTATAAAAATTACAGAATAATATATACCAATACACATATTAAATGTAAGAATTATAGACTTTTATTGAAACCTTCTCCCGAGTTTCTTTTTCTAAAATCTAAATTTATTCGAGTTGAGCTTGATTATATAATATAATAACCAGCTGAAAGGTTATTTCTTTACTTTGTATCTTTATCTTGATATCTAATCTGATCTGTGTACGAGTATATACTTGAAACTTGAATATGTCAAGGTGGGAATGGTACGACTTGGTCTGTGAAACATGACTCAAGCTGTAAAACAGTTATGCAATTATATATGAATATATATGATTTATTTATGGGTTGTTTTCATTTTAAAATTACAGAATAATTCGAAGAAAGCTTTGTTTTCTTAAAAAACATAAACTTAATCATTGAAAAAAGTCATAAGGAAAGGGAAAAGGTAACCCTATTTTGGAATAATATTATAAATAAGAAAACTTTATATATAATGGATAAATATGTACAATACAATTATATAAATATATACAATTTTAAAAACCAGCAATTATTTGGAACTTTTCTGATCACTAGGCATATAAAACTCTATCTATTATTGCAAAATCTATTAACAATATGGTTGAAATATTGAATTGTAGTGTATACTCATTGGCATAACGATATCTTATATGAATTTATTACAATAATTTTTATTTTGATATCAATGAATATTTTATATTGATCTCCCTAATATAAAATGCTTATATTTATGTTTAACCGGGTCTTTTAATACATATAGGACTACTCTGATGTGATATCATTAAAATATATAAAAATTAACATTATTATAGACATTCTAGCTTCATCTTACAGCACTTAAATGGAAACAAACAAAATAATTATCCCTCACAATCATATTTTTCAAGTAATTACTACTTTAATTTGTTATCGATTTTAATAATAATAGCTACCCTGCTAGTCTAGGTTGTCAATTACCGGAGGAGTACCGGAGGAGGCGGCACATACAACCTCAATCAATTTGGGTCGTATTCAATCAACCTGCCGTCACGCAGTCCCTCGGAATTTTCCATCCTTGGAATGCCCAGCTAAAATCGACTTTATGACATTCCGATCCGGACCCGCTCAGCCCCGCTCAACCCCGCTCTCAAGGCAGTAGAGTCAGCGGCGGTGGGTTGTCAATTTTATTCATGGGACTAATTAAAAATGGCACATTATTGCAATTGCGGCCCAACCTTTTCTAGACGCGTTGCAATCTAAGCACGGATACAGATAGGGTTGTGCATAATCATTAAGGTGGATCGTTTTGAGGCAATAAAAAAATAATAATGAGAATATATAATGAAGTTCAGTATTATTAAGGAAACTATAGTGTATGTTCTACTATTTTAATTATTAAATTACCAAGGAGTAAATTCAAATTTTATGAAGAGAAATAACAACTTAAACGACGAATAAAAATAAAAGTTATTGTTTTTATTCAATTAAATAGTTATTAATAATTAAATATATTGGGAAATATAAATATAAGTGGAACTTGAACCTTAAGGATATCTACAAATAATTAAATAACCAAAAGCAACATCATTACAAATTAATTCTAGAAGTTTTTACATAATTTTATGCTTAAAAAATATACTATCTCCCTTCTCTTAAAAGTCTGCTTCAAACCCTTTTTAAGGAATCATTCTTATTCTTAAGATATTCTTAAGCAATTAATAATTTAATTTTGTAAACTAAGGAACATTTTCTTTTTAACAAATAGTTCATTTTATTTTCTCCATTATTAAAGGCTCATAAAACTGTAGTTAATTTAGAAATCTACATAAACCTATAACAAGACCGATCCACCCTATTCTCCCCCACATATATTTATATATATACTTATATATGTATGTATATATCCCTGTTTATTTGTCCGTGAATATTCTTATTTATATGCAGAAACCAAGTGAAGACAAAACGTTTCGCAGGCGACTGTAAAAGTTGGAGCCCCCAGAAGAAATTGGCACGAGCTGAGCACACGTCCCAAGCTGGGAGTTGGAGTTGGAGTCAGAGTCGGAGTCGGAGATGGTGTTGGAGTTGGAGTTGGAGTTTGGGTTGGGGGCCCAGGGCATAGCCCGAGATCTGGTTGGGCTGGCGTACAGTTTCTGGCTCAGCATTTTACGAGCGCACACATATGGCGAACGCGATTCGCGAATCGCGCGACTTCGAATTGCGAGGGGGAACCCGTTTTTTGTGGGCTGTGTTTGGGGCGCGTAGGCGCTCGACACACGCCCAGTTGCTGCCAGTCGAATGATGATTCTGCTGGGATGCTGGAAGCGCGTGTGCAACGTGCCAACATCTGGTCTGGAGACTGGAGGAGATCCAGTTTGCCAGCCAGCCAGCCAGAATATTTCGCCAGAGATCCGCACCGCACAGTAGCCACAGGCCAGGTCGGAACTGAGCGCAAGATAATCGATGTATACTAATTATTTGCTTTGGCTGCAACTGTTTGTCATGCTCCTCCGCTCAGTGGCTGTACACCTGGGCATCGGTTGGTAGTCCGGGCGTCGGCAATCAGAGGTCGGGCGTACCTGGGTACAGCAAAAACAAAAAGCCCAAGCAATCCAAGACCGACGGTAGCCAACACCCGAAAGAAAACAGCAAGATTGGACGATGGACTCGGGGATTCACACTGGAAGAAATATGAACATAGAGGCATAAAAAGAACATTTAAGAATATCATATCATAAAGAACATCATATTATTTATTATTATTATTTAATTTTATCATATTTAAGAATAGTTTTGTATACTCTTTGCTAAAACTTGAACACATACCTCATAGCACTCGTGTTCCCTTCGTATTTGGTTTACAGAATAGATCGTTCTGAGTTAAGTCCCTCCGAAATCCGAAGTAATATTTGTAAAACCGTTAACCTTCTATAAATTGTAGAAACATACTAAATAAAATGCAATATTATATATTATATTATATGTGTGATATGTATATAAGTTTACAATAATCGGTCCCGCATACATATTTCTCTGTCTGGCCTCTGTACGCACACGCACAATATGTACAGTATGTAAACAACGCTCTAGTAATTGTAATTTTGTGCCTATTTCTAGCCTTTTTAAGAGTTAAATAGCTAGTTCTGAGTCATAGCTATTTTTAGGCAATATTGCCAACAATGTAAGCTATTCTTTTTCTCATATCTAGAAACTTTGATCTATTTTTTTACTGGAATTGCGAAAAGGGTCTGAAGTGATGTTCTCTTTCTCATCTTTAATAAGATTACATACATACATATAAAAATAAAATATAGTTTGTATTATAAACATCGAATTGCTGTTGTGTTTGTTCCAACAACTATCATCACATTGATTGAATCATCTAGGTAGATCATAGAAATGTTGTATTTGCCTGTCACTTTCGCTGAGTGTACCAAGTACGAAGTCAGAGGTAGGCCACAGATGCGAGTTCCTCAGTTCCTGGAGTGCCACTGCCCCCGTGTGCGAGCTGGAACTGAGCAAATATATCGCCGTCAGCTAAAATAATGGTCATCGACAGCAGCAACAGCATCAGCAGAAGCAGAAGCAGCATCAACATCAGCAGCATCGAGGGAGCAACAGGAGTTGTTGTCTTGGGCAAGGTTGCGGATGATTCTGAGTTTTTGGAATGGGAATGGTTCTGGGTTTCGGTTAGGGTATAGGCTATAGGCATTGGTATAGGCAAAGGGTCCAGACTCCGCACGGTAGTCAAGTTTAGACACCTTAAGTACACAGGAAAGCGTCATTTATGCGCTCGTTTTCAAAAACGACAAGCACAGGGCGTGGCAAAAGGGGGGAGAACTGTTTTTGTTTTCCTGGGGTTAAAAAGGGAGTTGCTGCTGGTGATGGTGCTGCCTCGGGTTTATTAACGATTAATTACATAGTCCGAAGATCAGTTTAAAGCCCGGCCAAATTATAGATATCCGCAGCTGCAACAGATTGCTGCCGTTGCACTTGGGCAAGGTCAAATCAGTGACTAATGTTGCAGGTTGCATGTTGCCAGTTGCCCGTTGCATGTTGCTCAACCTCAGATCGATTTCAATCAGCAGTGCAACTTGTGCCTTTTCAAACAAACAACAAAAAAGTACAGTCCACCGGGATATAGCAACATCATCACAGCAGCAGCAGCAGCATCGGCAGCAACATCATCCAGGCAGCAGAGCCAAGACGTAGGAGAGAGGTTCGGTTCGGTTCGGTTCCGATGTGTACGTCAAGTTTTCGTTTGGCTTTGGCCAGCTTTTGATTTGGCCGAGACGTGTGGCAAGCCCAGGTCGAGAAAACAGGTTTGTGATTTCAGTTTTCTGATTTGGGAGCTGCGAAAAAAGTTCAACAACTGCTGCAGATGTTGTTGATCTCGTGCTTGTGTTGTTGCTTTTGCTGTTGATGCTTTTGTTGTTTCTGCTGTTGCTGCTGCTGCTGCTGCTGCTGCTGTGTTGTGGAGGTTGCTCTCGAGTCAATGCAAAGACAAGTAGCCGAGAGACAACGACAAACGAGCGAACGTTGCGTAAATTACACGAGAGAATAAGAGAAACACGAAGCTTAAAAAAACACTAAACAACGTCAACAAATGGAAAAGTAAACACTGAGAGAAATATTTAAAAACATGTATTGTATGAAGGCGCAGATCTTGAGTCATTCTTATAAATTTAAAACGGTATAATTTTAGGCAAAGGTTAAAAACCCGATAATAACCCGAATAAGCTTATTTTTTTCATTTTTAAATCTGAAATATTATATGGTCGTACGATTCTTCGATTCCGCCGGTCTTACTTCTATGTAAGTATGAATGTATAAAATGTATGTCTGGTAAAAAATTAAAACTATGTTTGTTAAAGAATGTTAAATCTGGGAAGCTACATAACTGAAAGCCTAGTTAGCAAAGAAAAGAATGTAAGGACAGAGGGACAGACGGACAGACGGACAGACGGACAGACGGACGGACAGACAAACGAACGGACAAACGGCAGACGGACAAGGCTAGACCGACTCGGGTTTTGACACTGATCAAGGACCTATATGTATGTACTTGTACAAATATATAAGAACAACAAAAGAATTAACATAACTAAAGGGACTAAAATAAATACATATATAATTAAACTTTTTAATTAAATATTAAACAAAATAAAATCTGTTATCAACACAAATGCTTTTTAAATTTAAATAGACAAACAAATTTCATTTTTCTTTGTTTTAATACATATGTGTTTTATATAATTTTTGCAAGAAGTTTACATTATTTCCTAAAAATAAATACAAGGTGAGTAACGTTATTTTTCTCTGTGCACAAGTTGCACAAACAGAAATAACAAAAATTGAAAAACAAAACCCACAGCCAAGTAAATAAAAAGCTGCAACAACCGAAAGCCACAAATCAATATTCTTTTATGATCGACTGTAGTCGACCTCAATTATTAAATGGCCAAGTTTGCCAAGATCTCTCGCTCGTTCTCTTGCTGATTCTCCGTCTACCTCTAAAAGCTTGTTCCCATCTCTTTCTTCAATGCGGTGCTCTTTTTCTAACGCTCTTTTTTGTGGATCCCATTGGCCATAATATAGCAAAGTGCGTTAATTTGTGGGAAAGTGGGTCAGACACACACCGAATTTCGAATTTCGGTTCATCGAACACACAAATAATCGCCCTGCCCCTTGTGTGTGTGTGCGTCGGAATGTGTGTGGCTCGGTTTGGGGTCTGGTCTTCATCATCCCCTTCGCCATATACATATACCATTCCCTACAACACACAAATGATGTATTTTTTGGATACGCCATCGTGTGTGTGTAGGGTATCGTTTGGGGTATCGGTCCCCCCATATAGCAAGCTGTTCCCGAAACTTATTTGAACTGTGTCACAACAGCGTTCGCAACTGCGCTTAATGCAGCAATAGATAAGATAGGGTGTAGCTTCGATTCCCCAGCGGGTTCTTGACCTCATTCCGTTTTTCCATTTTGTAATATTCAAATTGTACAAATTGTATGTCGAGCCCATAATAATGACGATGTATGTAGTAATAAAGATAAACACGTGCTTGATAACGAAATAAAGCTTTCGAGCGAAAGATTACATTATAGCCCTTGAGCAAACATTGGTGTTAAGGTGATTTTAGTAATGGGTTTTCTGAGTTTTTCTTTTTTTTTTTTGTTATTATTGTGCCCTTTTTTAATGCTGTTTACAAACAGTGAGTAAGTATTATCAAAGAGTCGAGAAAGCTTTATCCACAAGTTAATATTTTACCGAAAAATTACAGCAATTTAAAAAAAATAAAGCATACGCCCTGTGGGAGAGGTGAAAAATATCTGATATAATAGATATATAATGCATAGACATAAAAATAAGTATTTAATTAAATAAAATAACTAAATACAATAAAAGCATTTAAATATGGTAATTTTCTTTATATTTTCTACAATTATTTCTTCTTTTATTGAACTATATTTCAAACTTTCCTTAAACATAAGAGATTAACTAAAACAACCATGTCAGTCTATTGTTTTTGGTTTAACTTTTTTGGTTTAAAAATGTATTTATTTAACCAAGCAACTAAATCAAATTCCCATTTATCTTTAAGTTTATGTCATTTTCCACACGTAGGGCATGCAGAAATTCGTGGAAGTTTGTTCTTGACTCAAGCAACTTGTTGTTTTGGCTTTGTAGGTTTTTAGGCCAAAAACGGGTATTTGGCATTTGCTGTTTTTGGTATGTGGGTACGTATACTTACGTACAAGAGCTGAGACATGAAGAGTCGGCTCTCCCCGCAAATCTCCATCTGAAGACACGAACTCCACAGATGTTTTTCTTTATTTTCTTTGGCGATCTCGTACAGTGTTCCCTGGCTATTGTTCGCGTATCTGTCGCCCACTTAATTTACTATACATTCGGAATGTATATTTAAGTATTATGTAGTACGAGTTCAGAGCAATATAACACAACACAATCGGGGAATTTATCGTTCTCATTCTGAACTGGCAAAGTGTCTAGACTGGCATGCTCCACAAATGAAGTTCAAACAGCATTTGGGCACGCTTGTTTACTGGCTGAGGGGTACGAGTATATTTGTATGTAGGTCCCCTCTAAAAAACTCTTAGAACTCTTTTGCTTTCCAATACCGATCTTATGACAAATGAAGTTGTTATTTTGTATGTGTCACGTTTGCCAGCACACGATCGATACCATTGCGCTCCCCACGTTTTGTGTCGGTTGCGATTGTGTGTGATTGTGGTTTCTATTTTGGTTCCGCCGATTCGTCTAGTAAGTGAAAGTGTGGGGAACATGACGTAGTAGCCGCGGCCCCCGTTGTTTGGCTTCTGCGGCGGCTTCTGTGGATCTCCACAAAAGGTCAAAGTGTTTGCCGACGTGTTTGCTCACCTGCTCGCCTGATAAGAGATCCACAGTTTGCACCCCGGTGGGGCACGCATTCAAAAGGAGTGTGCTGGATGTTATGATACCTCTTGATTGTAAATTACCAGGGAGCTTCAGGCTTCAGCTTTAATGCTTTGTTGATAACAATAAGCATATCTTGTACTGTTTATTTCAGAAAATTCCAACTTTATATGCCTGGTATGAACCTTCTTGGAGGCCAGGTTATGTTTTAAGTTAAAAAACAATACAAATGAACCATAAAATTAATTATTTTTGTTACCTTTAAGCTTATTACGATAAAAAGTGTAAGAACGGACTTGCAATTACAATTTATAGATACTATATCCTTGTTTGTCAATATATAATAACATTTGTTGATATTTAGCGATAATAACGATATTCTATCGTAATATTCGATATATTCGATATTTAAATGTGGGACATTTATTTATTACCTTTAAGCTTTTGACACTATAAAGTGTAAGAACGGACTTGCAATATAATTTGATAGATACTATATACTTGTGTGTCAATATATAATAACATTTGTTGATACTTAGCGATAATAACGATATTATATCGTAAAATTCGATATATTCGATATTTAAATATTCGAATAGAAGTTTACGACATTTTGAGTACGATACTAATATGATATTAAACGCTAAATTGTTCTCGATATATAAAACCGAACCTCTCCTCTAAATAGAATATATTAATTATAGAATATATTATTTTTTATATTTGGGGGTATTATTTACTTATAATTTTATGCTCTCAATATTATTTTCAGTTATCGTTATCACATATCATTCGATTTAGTTGTAATAAGAGATGTATTAAATTGTTTTTAACGCTTTAGGGACTTTTATGCGGGCTTTCTCTAAAACTCCTATAAGTGGCTGTAGTGATTCCCTATTATAATCCCTTACAACCTCTTGAGTAATTGGTTTATAATATCGCCAATCACAAACAATAAAAACTCATTCTGAGTAATAAGTATCTGCTGTCTTCCACATTCTACCCAGTGCCAGGGCAATGATTGTTGATTGTTGACTGCGTCGCTAGTTACATGTGTACTGTTCTGGAATGGGGATTCTGGATTGAGGGTATGAGTGAGTACATGCCACTGCGACTTTTTACCCGGCGGCATCTTTCAACTGGCGGCATCCCAACAATGCAGCAGCTCCCAGCTGGTGCCAGTTCGAGACCCCCAACTCCTATGGCCAGTCCCAGGCCAATACCAATCCCGGTAAGAGCGCGAGCTTCCCAACTAATTACATTGCAAAATACCTGAAATGTTGCGAACGGCAGGAAATCAGCGAAACGGGAGTGCTCCGGCTGCTCGGCCTGCTCTGGAATGGAATGGGTTCTGGGTTCCGGGCAACCGCCAGTGATCAGATCGCGATCTCTATATACCTTATGTTGGCCGGAAATATGCATGGCTTGGCCAGCTTTTGGCCAGCTCCAAACGCAAATAAAAAGCCAGCGCGAAAAATTTGAATGTGCTCTCGTCAGTGTCAGGGATTGAAAGATCCCCAACCAGCGCAACCCAGTGGCGAACCCATCCCGATCCCCTCGTGCTCAGCGGAGCAGAGAGCTCGGAAATTAATTCAGTTGCAGGCCAAGGCGCGTAGCTCTGCCGTTGTGTTTGCTTTGTTTCCATTTCGCCACCGTCGTCGCCGGCACACTCACAGGTCAGTTGGGATCGAATCGCGGGTTCAGATGCCGCGCCGCTCCTATATAACCTCTCCGGTCGACATGTACATATGTATATATATACAATATATAGTATTTTCCCTTCATATATAATAGGCGTGACAAGCGCGCTACGCTCCGCTGACGCCAAAAAATAATCAAAGACAAAGGCTTGAGTCGAGTCGAAATGGCTATGACTATCAAGTGATGGACTGAAGTGGGGGAGGGCACTACACTGAGGAAAATGGCTTGAAAAGTTACATAAAATTAAACAAAAATGTTTATTTAAAGCAGATGCAGCCGTCCATATATAATGTAATCACTGTATTGCTAATTTTTGACCCCATCCCCCCTATATAATCGAGAGTATTCAATATGAGCACCCTTTCTTCTACGATTTCGTAATGATAAAATATAGAAAATATTATCGCAATATCGTAGCGTTTCAAATATACAAATTTGATTTATCGAAAAGTATCGGAACTATCGTTATAATATCGATATCGTAGAAAAGTATCTGTTAATGGTATTACATTTGTTGTATCTTTTTACCTAATATTTTTAATAGTTATATAAAATATAGTTTTTAATTTATATATTCGGAAATAAAAATGTATACAAAGTTTACAATATAATCGATATATCAAACATATTATCGATGGCACCATACATGGTGGAATATATCGATAAGTTCAAATATCAATCGCCATCACATCAAATATATATAAATGATCAATACATCAACTGTGAAAAGCCACTCCTACTCTCAACAGGGACTTTTCTTATACTTATATAAATTTGAAAGTTTCGCAAACACCCAAATTTTGTGCCAGTGTAAAAGCAGTAATGGAGGTGGGGGTTCAAAGTAGCGGGTGTATCCAAGAGATGGGGGAGGTATGATAATTACACCATGTCAGACGTGAAATTTCAATTTTTTTTTTCGTTGCTCATTCCCATTTCTTTAATTTCTTGTTGGACGCTTAACGAGCTCATCTCGAAGTCAGTCCGAAAATTGTATCAAAATATCTTGTGGTATGAGAGATATGTATAATGAACGATAATGAACTCGGGGAGGTTCAGGTGAACTTTCTGGAGGTTAAACTCACCTGTAGAGCAACAGAGAGCACTCGCACCCGCATCCGAGAAAGCACATAAAGAAAAAAGAAATGTGCTTAACAAAAGCTAACAATTATATATTTTTATTAAATTGCTAATGCTAATAAAATGTTAAATAATTAACTTTAAAGCTTTATATTCGAATTTGTGCTCTCCTCTTGGAACTGTTTCTTAATATCATCAGAAGCCTCAAAGCCCCCCGTAATGCCAAACTGTAGCAATATGAAGAGATATGATATAATGGCTGAAAGGATCATCAGAATGAATTCGTTGTTCAGATGAAAGAAACCGAGGACTTTGATCTCCAAACGCTGGGTTTGCTGCTGGCCAATAAAGGTTTCCACCTGTGGCAATAAATACAAGAATATCAATGCTGAAAAAAAAGGGAAATCCCCACCAAACTCACACTCTTATCCCAACGCTGATCCATATCGGTGCAAACTATATCCAGGGGCAACCTCTTGGGCTTCTGGGACTCTGTGACCGTATAATCGGCGCACATAATCAGCAGGACCAAGTTGGCCAACTTAACTGAAGCCATGACCAAGGACACTAGGGCCATTTCGTCCTCGTTGAGATACCGCAAAATGCATTGATATAGCATTAGGCAAATGTTGATAAAGTTATAGTAGACATAGAAGAGAATCTGCCATTGCAGCATTTTCCTAAACGACTGAGTCACTTCGTAGAGTTCACTGTATATGACGGCGCACTCATCCAACTCATCGGCATAATCACACAGGAGTCGCATCCTGCGATAATTACTCATACGTTCCTGCGTCTCGATGGGCTCCATTCGCCGCAACATATTCATGATATTGTCGGCCATGTGTTCGTACATGATCCCAGAGACGAGAAAGCCCAGAAAGCAGGCATCCAGGACGAAAAGCGTGCCCAGCCACATGTATAGGCCAAAGACAACGCCCACCATTCGAACGATTTCCCCAAAGTGTTCGACATTCAGAAGGGGTAACAGTTCGTGGAAGCAACCGCATAGCGTGAAGAATAACTTGAGCAAGAAGAAAACCACAAATTTCGATGGGAATAACTCCGGTAACCGTGTCGCTGCACATATCCTTTGGTACAGCGATAAATATCGATTTAACACCTCTCGGAACTTGCTCTCCCCCTTCGCTTGAATTATAAAGGACACAACGGCCAAAATGGCAACTGACAGCACCTGGAGCATGGCACAGAGATCGGCATAGCTCTCCGGTTTGCTGCCAATAAGTGGTTCGTACAGTGTTGGCAATACTCCTGCATAAATGATAACCACCAGACACCGCCACAGGATGCTGAGGATGCGATTGGTACCGCCACGCTTGGGTTCCTTCAGCTGGAGCCTGTCCCTGTCCAGCTTGGAGGAGAGCAGCGAAAGGCCGCGCGCGAAGCGATAGAGCCAAAGGAGCAGGAATCGCGACCAACTCTCCACTCTGCGTTTGGCCATCGTCGAGCGTCAACTGAACTCGATTGGGACCCGGCCAGTGACAGGTCCTGCGATATATATAATATATACATATATATATATATATGCCGATAAGGAGCCCTTCTCCGCCAGTTGGCTGTTGATTTTATTAATTGAATGTGTGGATATCGGCAATTGCCATTCACGCTCCGCTGAGTGCCTCGCTGACTGATTGGCCCCAGTCCTCCTTTGGTCGTTGGTCGTCGCTCTTCGGTCCCCAGACCAAAAACAACAATCGGCAATCGATGATGATGGACAGGCCAGCCCCGGACCCAGATCCACAGGCCCAGGGCCTGGGCATGGGCATGGCCCATGGTACTCGCCCTTCAGGCACACACAACAGATGGTGCTCGAGAAATGAAACCATCAACAAAAAAAAAAAAAAAAAACTGGGCGTAAATTGATATTTATGCCCGTGTCAATAAAGTTGTTTTGGGTTGATGGACACACACAAAAAATCAGCCTAAATTCTTAGAGGAATTTTGTAATAAGGTGAATGGACGAGAGTTTACAGGAATGTGTGTACACGGAACTGCTTAGGCAATATCTTTCAATTACTTTTAGAAATTCTTGGGAAATTTTCAAATTTCTGTACACTTTATGGTTCAATTTATTTTTTATTTCAGTTTGTGAGTTTTCAATTACTTTCTTTATTTTTATTATTACTTTTGATTTCAAAGAGCCTTCTAAAAATATCAACAAATATTGGTACAGCGTAAATAAATCAACATTGTTATTGTCATATTATTTATGAGGTGTTACACATTGTGTTCTGTTGATTTATTACATATTGTTTAACAAATTGTTTGTATTTATCAACCAAAAACAAGCTAATAATCAGTCGCCTTTATTTATACCTATTTAGTTACGTTAATTCTACTCATTATCTCGATTCTCCTAATTCGAATGTTAACACATAATCTAACACAAGTTCAAAAGCAAACAATTAAGTTTCCATTAACCTACATAAATTGATAATTCAACAGAGATAGGAGAGCACCACAAACATCATTGGGTGTTCAAAAATGTCTATTAGATTACGTTCTAATTAAAAAGTGATAAAAGGTTACAATACTCAGTCAGTTTTGAAAAAAAAAAATAGATTAGAATATGTTATAATTATGTGCTTTTTATTGTGTTTACATTTAATAGAGTAATTTTAGTAAAAGTTATTTAAAAACTAGTGTTAAAGACAAACTATTCTTATAGTTTAATTGCTTTTCAGTGCTTATATGAATATTAAAAAGCCAAATTTAATATTAAAATATAAAATATTTCATTTTGAATATTAAGAATACATTTTATTTGGTCAACATAATTTGTTGGTTATCAAGCAATCAAATTACAATGATTTTTTCCTATTTTCACCATGAAAATATAATAATATTTATATATAATATATTTAATATAATATATTCGTTATTTAAATTTATTTTAATTAAATTTCCCAACTTTTTTCAGTCGAAAATTATGTTATTAGGTTCCATCAAGGCAACCCGCCTGATAGTTTTCGTAGAAATATGACAAACAACTCCTTTAAACATAATTTGAGTGTTATTTCTTATCAAGAAAAATATGTTAATGGGTGTACTGAAAACCTCGACCCGATTTCCCTGTTCGTTTTCATTTAAATGTCGTTGCTTGTGCCATTCATGCGATTTTTCCTTAACGCTTCAATGCGAATTTCATTTCAGTTTCAATTCACTTGAGGGCAATTAGCGAGGCGATGACTTCTCCGTTTGGATATTTCTACGGAGTGGCTATGGAAATCGGAGGAGTTGGAGTAGGAGTTGCAATTGGAGTTGGGGCAGATGGAGCAGCACACCCATTTTCCAATTCCCCCACACTCCAAAATGGATTGCAAGTTGCCAAACACGTTTGCCGAGCATTAGAATAGCTCCACACGAAGTCAACGAACTTGGAGGCGCAGCTGGGCGAGCTAAAGTTGGAGCTGGAGTTGTTTTTTTTCCAATATATACTATATATCCAGCAAGGGTTCTTGTTTTAAGTTTTTTTTTTTTCCAGAGAACACAGAAGGAAGCGGGGGCCTGGCAATAGAAAAACAACGGAGTCAACAGCCTTCAGCAAATCCAGTTGGGGAGTTGCATGTTGCTGTCTGCCACATCGGCGATCAGCAACCAGCAACACAGGTCTAGTCCTGCTCCGATCAACAGCAACTATAGCCACTTTAACGACGACGACGACGACGACCTGCGACGACTACGACTACGACTGGATGAGGAGGAGCAGCAGGCAGCTCTTGGCTGGAAATGGGCGTGCAACAAGCCTGGGCCCCCAATAACTGGTTTTCCTAGATAGATATAGACAGATAACACCGGCTAGAAAGTCGCTGCCCGGCTCCAAGTATCCCATCCAACTTGCAACAGCATCCTGCAACCAGTTTACGTACAGTTCGCGTCCGTGTTATTACAGTCCCAAGTACATGGAGTAATTGCATGGAGCATGGAGCATGGAGCATGCCTGACCCCAGTCCCAACTCCCAGTGCCCGTGATGATGACCAAGCCCGGTGATGGAGATCGCTGTTGGGTTGGGTTGGGGGCAGCACAGGCAGAAATTATACGAAATATTCTAAATTGATGATTATTTATGAGTAATATCCTTAAGATAAATACCTACAATTTGAACATTATTTAATTTAATGTACTCGTTAGTATGTAAAATAAACTCGCTAATGCTGGACTCGTTGTGATGGTTTTTAAGTCCCTTAAACATATTATTTTAATACTCAATTTAATTTCATTAAACTGGTTTACCATGGTGAATCATTTATTAATTTAGTCTTTAAAAGAATATAGTTAAAAAAGATTACTTTTCTTAACAGTTATTATGAAAAGGTTACTCGTTAAGTTGTAAGGTGACTCGTTAAACTCCGTACTCGTTGGGATATTCGTTTATATTCCTTCAGCATTATTTATTTTGTATTTCATTTAGTTTTTGATAAAAAGAGTTCATAAACTTTTAATCCTTTTTTTCATTAGAGATCACAATTGGAAATTATTCATTAATTAACACCCTAAAATAATACAGTTGCACTTGAACTCGTTAATATATTAAGGATACTCGTTAAGATGTAGTTTTATCTCGTTGCAATATAAGTTGTATTCGTTAAGCCCTTAAGAACCTTCAATAAAATCCTAAAAAATATTTTTAAAAACTTGACAATTTGTCTTTTATTTTCCTGGATTTAATTGTACGTAATAACATAATTTTCTCGCTGTGCATGGACATAGTAAGATGCTAGTATGATGCTAGCTGCTGCATCTGTGCTGCGGCCAATGAACCGATGGAAAGACAATAGGAGCAGGTCCCGGGTCCCGGGCCAAGAGCCCGAACCCGAGCCCAAGCCCAACCCCGATCTCGGACAGAGGCAGGGGCTATATAGCTGCAGCTATAGTTACACAGATACGGATGCTTATGCTCCGAGCTGTATGCTCCACGCCTGCCGCTGCGTTGTTTTGCTAAATTGGAAATAATTGCCCCGGGGCAGCGGCAGAATGCACGTGTGCACTTGTCAGGAGCGATGGCAAAACATATTTTTAAGGGGATAAAAAGAAGCTTCTTTACTTGAAAAAACTACTACAACTACAGTTGTGATCATTTGGGAGAATATCAGGATATGTTTTCAGGCTATTTAAGATCAAATGGGAAATAAAATCCATATATAAAAGATCATATTACATTTATTTAGTGTTTTTTTTTTTTAGAAATTAGTGTAAACATTTCTCCAAATGAATATATTGGCTGGGAATTCAAGTCCAGCTTGAGCTCGTGTCATCAAGAATCTGTTTTTCATTTTGATAAATATTTAAGTGATGTCAAGAGTGCTGTACTTTATAGGCTGTTCTTAATATTTTTGAACTCTCTTTCAAAGGGGAGTGCTCATGGCCCCTCAACCTCCCCCCTTCGGCTTGTGCCAATGCCCGCCTGTTGCTGCTGCTGCTGCTGCTGTTATCATTGTCATCGGTTGTTGTTGCGATGACATAAAGTGAGCTGTGATGAAGACAGGAGAAAGGGGCGAGCAGGAGAGAGAAGCAAGAGAGCGAGCCCGGATCAGAGCGAATCTGCAAAGGCAACTGGCAGAAAGCAAACACAATGGGGCTATAGCGGAGAGTCGCGCAAAATAATAATAACAATAAAGTTGTGTACGGCAATAATAAAAAAGTACAGGAAAGGTTCAACGACATTAGGAGATTAGAGAGCATTCACATGCGACTACGCGACAGTAACAACCAGCGCCCGGGAGAGAGTGGATACCAAATGCACATTTACATACATGTAAGTGTACGGAGGAAAGAGCACAAAAAAAAAAGAGAGAGAGGATCGCAATGAAAAGCAGCAACAACGAAAAGGAAAAGAAAGAACACAGCAACGACACATAGAGCAGCAAAAACAACAAAAACAAAAAAGTCATCGACATCACATGGATTTTTATGTTGATGTATCATATGGGGCTAACAGAGGGGGGGTCACA
Organism: Drosophila parvula; assembly: GCA_018904695.1. Lineage (NCBI taxonomy): Eukaryota > Metazoa > Arthropoda > Insecta > Diptera > Drosophilidae > Drosophila > Drosophila parvula. Next base: position 6,741 of record JAEIIG010008740.1, on the reverse strand, counting down.
AGGACGGGAACCGGGGGTCGGGGAGTTGAGAGTCAGGGGCAGGAACAGCAGAAGCAACAAAAAAAAAAAAACAGAGACAGCGACAGGAAAATGTTTTTCATTGTCTATGCCCGTTGGAGAAAAACTAAAAGCGGCCAGATGGAGCCACTGGCATACACTGAGAAGAAGTTATGCAAGGAATTCAAGAGAAAGAATACAATCAATAAATTAATTTTTTGTACAAAACAAATAGTTTTCTTATTTAAAGTTTTCTTATTTATATTCTTTTTATGGTGTTGTATTATCTCTTTTTTTTTTTAAAGGTTTCTCCATTAAAATTGGGCAAAATTTTGTCCCATTGGATTACAAACATTAACATCCAACTCTTTTAATATAAAAACTTTCGCCCAGTGCAGGAGTTGGAGTCATTACAGTTGCGGGAGACATGCCCCATGCGTTTGCATAAGCAGCAGCAACAAAGACAGAAATAGGAAAGAGCACCGAAAGAAACTGGTGGATGGGGGGAGTACGACAACCCATGCAAATCCTGCACTCTCGACTCCCCCCCTCCCACACTCACACATAAGCACACTGCGTCACTCTGTACCCCCTCGGTTAGTTCACATTTTGGCGTGTGTTGCAGAAAAATGCCTCACTTGGATGCGTCGCTATTTGCAGCCTCAAAAACAGATACAGCTCCACATAAAGATCCCGATCCCGATCCCGGATCCAGATGCAACCCCTGCATAGTTGGCAGGGCTAGAAGACGGCGGCATTTGCTTACACTCAATTCGGATATTTAATTACGAGTACGGATGGGGAATGGGTGGGGATATCTTCGGACTCATCATCAGTCGCCTGGTGGTCGTCAATAAAAAAAAAAAAGTGGTGAGTGGATCGGGGAATATGTAATGATGAAGATTTTTTGAACTTTCTAATACACTTTCTAAAATTTAAAATTACTAGCTATTAAATAAGGTTCAAGAAGGGTGTACAAGTAATAAATCAGTTCGCCGCTGAATTGGCAGTTGAGAATTCTAGTGCACAGACAGCGAAGTGTAGCGAAAGTTTCTTAACTTTTATTTGATGTGATGCTGATCTTTTGATAGACTCCTTTAGGGAACTGAAACATTTCTTAGGGAATTTCTAAGGTAAAAACAAAGTTTATGAAAGTGAAAACAGAAACAAAATAAGCTTTGCTGCTAAATGAACAGTTGGGAATTCTAGTTCAGTGACAGCGGTATTGTATAGTTACAGTTTCTCGACGTTTGTATTCCTTTATTTTATGTTATTTCAATATATTTACATACAATTACAAATTAATCAAACCATTTACTTTTTATAATCAATTTTCTCTTAATTTCTAGACAACCTTAATGCCTCAACCGATATACCCTCAGTTCCCAACAAGAAAAGGGTTAGGGCACAAGTGCAGAGAGAGGCTGTTGTTCAATTTGATTAGGTTTTCAAAAATCAATTCTACCAAAGGCAATGGAATTTATTTGTTTTGCCGCCTGTGTGAGAAAATAAACATGGAGGAGCATCCCAGTATCAGATGGGCCATAAACCGGGGGAATTCTAGAGGCAGGCGGGGTTACGGAAAGGGTTCGGAGTTGGAGAACCTGATCCCTGGAATGAGACTTTCTTTCTTTCCATCCATCCATGCGTTTGTCCCGCCTTTGTTTGTTATCACTTGAGGTTTGAACGGTTTTACGAATTGATTAAGGCGGCATTTGTTTACGAGCAACAGGTAAACACTGAGAAAAACGACCAAGACAAAGGGCCAAGGGGTTGAGAAAGAGGTAAGGTGTAGAAAAGTGGGGCCCACGGAGCTTGTCAGGGGGTAGGAGTTATTTAGGGAAGTCGACAAACTTTCCGTTTAAATGCTTTTACAGTTGAATTGCAAACATGTTCTGGACATCAGTTTCTCTGTACTCGGTACTTGTCATGTTCGACGGGGTATATTGTATTTCAGTTGACTGAATGACGATCTGCTTTCGGCCATATGTTTACAGTGGATCAGTTTCTAAAGGAAAATAAACTTAGTTGAAAGTTTACAGACAGAAAAGCATAATGTGGGGCCAAGGGAAAATATACAGCATTTAATTAATAAGGAAAAAGTCTGGTAAACATTTAGGTATTTCTTGAGGGTAAATAAATATGAAAAAATTATTCGCTAAATAACCTATAAGTTTTATTCAAGAAATGATGTACTTATTGAAGAGTTATAATGTCTATAAGACCTCTACGACAAAATATGTACATATAATAATAATAATACCAACCGAAAGTCTAAGCTTTCTTCTAAAATTCAGCATTAATTCGCATTGTCATAATAAAATATCATAGAATTATACTTCCTAGTATGGAATCTATAAAAAATATCATCGATTGACTTTCGTTTTTATTTTATATAATGATATAGGACCAAGTTAACTACAGATCTTTTAGGTTATACTTGTATTTACTATATGAAATCTCTTTAGCGGGTATCTTTTAGTCGATTAACCCTTTATTGGCCAAATATCGGATTATTTTTTGTGTTATGTTCGGTTATTTCACTTAAAGGGACTTCGTAATCGTCTACGACGTCTCCGCCTCAGTTCAGTCCGGTCCGGATCGGTTGGGATCTGTTCCGTTCGGTTCTGTTCTGTTCTGTGGCGATTAACCAAAGCATGACGGATAACTGCAGCACACCTGACAATTTGTTAATGAGAGCAACATCAGCAGCAGCAGGAAGCCAAGCGATAAAAAAAAGCAACCAGAACAAACCCGAACCCTAACCCGAAGTCGAGCCAAAAAAAAAATGAAAAAAGGAAAAAGCTGAAAACCAAAGGCAGCAGGAAGGCAAGCGAGACGGATGACGGATGTCCTGCAGAGGAGTAATGGCCACAAACGAGTCAGAACAAAGCGGAGTGGAGCGGATCGCATCGGAGAACATAACTAACTGCAGTAAAAATGTAAATAATGCAAAACATTTTCTCACCGCGTTTCGCTGTGTGTGCCACACCGCGCGGCACTTTACAGGCTTCCCCATCGATGATACAGGCTGCCCTCCCTAACCCTCTCTTTCCGCCGGAAGGGAACTTGTTTCATGGGAAATTAAATGCGGCAAGTGCGATTTGCAAAAAAAAAAACCAGAGGAAATCATGTGAGAGCGATCAGAGGAGCTTTCTAACTACGATGACAGTCAAAACACAATCCCAGCAGCTGTGAGATACACGATACCAGCTACAAAATGGATAGATGGATGGATGGATGGCTGTCCAAGGATCCAGAGGGACAACATATGGACGTCGAGACCGAGATGACCTTTTTTCCAATAATAAATGGATATGCATATATATCCCTATAAGGTCTGCTGTGTGCACTTACCCCCGCCCAGCCCATTTGTAGTGAAATTTAATCAAGCGTTTAATGCCAAGGTGGAACGTCCAGGGAACATAATACACAAGCCATGAAGACTGATCAAGGGCGGGGTGGATGCACTGGGAGAACTTTACCAGGAACAAAGGAATGTTTTTCTTTTAGATGTAAACATTCAGTAATCACTAAGTTAAATATATATTTTTGTCCTATCTTTCCGCTGAGAGAATTTAATCTCTGGGCTTGGTTATAATTCCCAAGCACACTATTTGTAGATGATATAATAATAAAGCAAATGTGATTACAATCTACACATCCTAAAACAATAATTGCTAAAGTCTTTAATTAACAAATGTGCCGAATAGCTAATAAAGTTGATTTTAACAACGTAGAACGTAATAACTTTTTATAAAAAGGGGAAACCTTAAAATTGTTTTTATTGCAAAGCATTGTATCCAAATTTATAGCTATTCGAAAGGTGAAGCTGAATTAAGTGTCAATATGAAAGCTAATTTAATGATTATTCATTCCTAAAAATATATTATAGAGAAGCTATATGGGGAATTCTTATAGAAACCAACTAAGCATTTTTTAAATTTATTTACAGTGCAGGAAGGGTGGATCAGGGGCTTGGCCCGAGCGAGGGAGTTTTTAGTGATGCTGAACCGGGTTCTATACTGGGTTGGGTCGCTTGGATTGGGATAGGATGGTGTTTCGGTTCCGACTCCGTACCCGTCCTGCTGCTTGATGTGCCTGTCATATGTCAGTCCGTTGCTTCTTCTTGTTCCTCTCTCACCTACGCCGCTGGTTAATGACATTTTGCAGTTAATTACTGCTGCTGCCGCCGCTGCTGCTGCCTCCTTGTTGGCTGTTTATTGCCATATGGGCCATGGCCATGCCCAGTCCATGTCGGAATCGAATCCGAGCTTAGGTCTGGTAAACGAAGATGCATTTCCAGGCAATGTAATTTGACTACATTAACTGAATATGCCATAACATGATCAGGCGAAAAGAGAAAGGCACATCATCCCAGGGTTGTGTTGGGTAAATGGATAGACAGTGGGGGGAGGGGAGGGTTTCATTTATGTCTCTAATGATGATGCTGTGTCAGTCCATCATCCATCCATCAGACTGAAGGTCAAGTACAGTCATTGTGAGTTGAAAACAAAAAACTAATTTAATTACGAAGAATTGTGTAAGTTTTGTTAATATTTTTCAGTTTTTCCTACTACTTTAGCTCTATTGAAGTAACCTTATTAAAGTATGTTAGATTCATGTAACAAAAAATATAAATCATGATATTATTTCTTCAGTTATGCGGACAATAAATACTTCATATAAAAGAGCGGCCTGACAAGGAACCCTAAGAAAACTTTTCAAAGGCAAATCACCGCTTTAAAGAGTGTAACAAATCAAAGCCATCTTTATGAGCAAACTTTCCTTTATCCCCGATTTAATGTGCTTGAATTTACAAGCTTTTTATTGCCAACAATGGTAATTATCATTATTGGTCTATCTATAAGATTTGCTACCATAGTAGACGGATAGATATGCTACCAGCCGCCTTTCTTTCTTTATGATTTTTTAGACGGGAATTATTGTTGAGAAAATGTATAAAAGATATAAGGTTCCGGTATCTATAATAAACATTAAAATGAAAAATAGAAGAATAGAAGCTATAATGATGATCATTACTACCTAAATAAGGATTTATTACATATAAAATATAAGTTTAAGTATTACTGATCAGGATTTTATAAGTTCCTTGATTTAATTCCTATAAGTACTATATGCACATATTTAGTTTAGTTTAATGTAAATATCTTTAAATTAATAATATATTAAGGTTAAATAAGGCCTAGTTTAGCAACTAACCTATTTGAACTAACTAACAAGCACGTGCTGGGTAAAAGAGGCACTTTAGTGTACGTTTAGCTATACTATCGTTTATAAATAATATTGTTGTTTTTGCAAAAACGCAATACTTCTTCAACTTTCCTTGCAAGGTGCTGACTAATTTGGATAACAAATAAGATAATACACCCTTTGTCGATGCACCCTTTGTATACGATCTCTCCTACTTAACCCCCGCCCGTTTAACATGCTCAAATCTGACATCTTTGATTGCCGCACACAATATCTCTACTGTCATTATCGGATCAGTCCCACGTCAGGCTACCATTGTTCTGGGGGATACCTTCACCTTCGCCTCCGCTAGGCCTGGGCCTTATCTTTTTGGCGCGCACTGCTCCCTCCGGCCAGGTAATATCCTAGAGACAACAACATCAAACAGGAATCAGGAATCAGATCCCAGTAGGCAGGTACACGCAGACAGAGAGGGAGATAATGAGAAAGGGAGAAAGAGAAGGAGCGTAGGACGCAAGCGTAACCGGCAATATATATTGGCAGCAAACCAGTTTTTATAATGTCAATTCGAATCCTACACGTTCATGTCCATCCACACGCATTAAGCGCGACAGTCGCAAGTCCAAATGATGACGATCCCCTGGCGACGGAGAAGGAGGACAAAGGGGACAGTGCACTGAAAAAAAATTTACAAAATTCAACTATTCAAAGAAGGATTTTAATAATTGTGCTAGGTACTTAGAATTTTTATTTTGAATAGTATTGTCATTCATTTGAGTGTGTTTTCAATAACAACCCATGATTTCTACAATTTATTTCACTATGGTTTGTATATTTTTTTTTTAAGTGTAGATGATAGCTAAAAGAGAGGCGAATATGGCAGGAGTGTGGGTAGGGGTTATTCCCTGTTCGCCAAGCGGGAAACAAGGAGCCGGGAAAGAGGGAAGCGTCGACGCTCGTCGAGTCGAGTTGGCGTTGAATTTGATTTTGATTTCACCTGAGTGGCTGGGCTGAGCCTTTTTTTCTCTGCCCTTTTCTTGTTGTTCTGTTTCGTGTTTTATTTTTGTTCTTTTCTTATATTATATGTTCCTCTCCTCTGCTCGCCTTGTTCCTGTTTTTATTTTTTTTTGTTTTTGTTTTGTTTTTGTCAACCAACGCGGCAAACAAATGCAAAGCAACGACCTACGACTTCTTCACGTGATTCCTTTCTGTTGTTGTCCTTTTTTTTCTGGGTTTCTCAAGGTACAGTGTGGGCTCAGGAAATATAATTGTTAGGGAATCTATTAATATTGTTTGATATCTTATTCAAAGCTACATATAGAAGGAGGTATTATTACTAAGTTTTCGATTTATATTCATACTAAGTAAGGATATATATTAATTCAGAGAATTTTAATGAGACTTTGTAGAATATTTAAATACAAGTTAAGGGAACTTAAAAGTCACAAAATATGAAATATGTACATATATATTAAATTATTAAATTTGACATTAATTTCGCTATATGTATTATATTTGAACTTAAACTTT